>CABFOQ010053151.1:27311-46518 GCA_900660455.1 Gephyroberyx darwinii
ACCCGAAGGAGCCTGCAGACATCATCCAGCAAACAGATGAGCAGGTCGTGCCAGGCGTTGTGGACCACGAGTACTGTGTTCCCAGTAACAGTGTAGTCGTGGGCCGTCGACACTATGACGATGTGCTAGGGGAGACGGAAGCCTTAAGGGACCAGCTGCAAGCCCCCCGTTTACAAGACCCCTGTGGGTTGCAGCGGTTCGCTGGATCACCAGAAGACATTCGATTTTACACCAGGTAAAACAGATCAACTGAAAGTGGTGCAGATAGATAATCCAGCTCACTACGATTGATATCCATTTCAGAATTGTTTGATGATGCTCTAAACTCAGTAAACTGCTTAGCCACAAATGCTATTTTATCTCCCAGAGACTGAATCAGAAAGTATTCTTACTTTAATATGCATGCAGATTGCTTCTGTCATTAGTATGTAAAATACATTTTAAAAATAGCCACATGGAAATAGTCTTCTTAATGCTATTTGTGAACACTTGTTAAAAGTTATTATTATAACTGTGTTCAAAGTCACTTGAATTAAAATGGTTTGGCCCGCTTTCATATTGCTTCTATGTCTTTAGAAGATTCACTCAGGGAATATTACAGTATCCTGACTACAAACACCAGAATATATCTGTATTTTGTTCTAAAGATCTCCCTCCTATGATCATCTGATGGCATTCTGGACTCTCGTGGAACCAGCGACATCAGTGATGGTACGGGCTACAAGGGCCTCTGCTGTGAGAGAGGAGGCTTTCAGCAGTACATGGCTGTCACTGTAAAAGTCACCCCACCCCCATAGCAATACAAAAGGGATATACTGTGTACTAATCATGCCTTTTTTTCCACACCAGAAACTGGTCCCCATAGATGAGTTTTTCCTGTTTCTGAACTACATGTCAACTGTATGCACCCAGAGGGAACTTGGCCACCGTACAACTTCCTCTACTGCCTGCTCGGATCTGTGTGCATATGCATGACACCTGCAAAAATTAGAGCTCATGTTCCTCATGAGTTCAAGGACTATGCAGACACCCAGGTAATCATTGACTTTACAGAGCTGTGCTGTCAGACGCCTTCTTCCCTGCTACTTCAGAGTGAAGTTTTCTCTTCATACAAGTTTAAGGCCAGGTAGGCATGACACCATATGGTGCTCTAACATTTGTGTCAGCACTCTATGAAGGCTCTGTGAGTGACAAAGAGATCTTCAAGCAATCAGGCATCATACCTCTCCTGTCCCCTTACATGGCTGTTATGGTTGATAAGGGCTTCCTAGTAGATGACCTTGTCCCTGGCAAAGTTCACCGGCCTGCCTTTCTGTCTAAAGGGAACCAAACGTCAGCGCACAATGCTCTTGAGACCCAGTCCGTTGCTCGTTTGAGAGTCCATGTGGAGAGGTTAATTAGGAGGGTCAAGGCAGTTTGCCATAACACACTGTACATTTGAGTACACACTGAGTTGAAACACTGTCAATTAGTTGATTAGTTTAAGGATATGACATGGCGGCAGGGTGGCCTAGCGGTTAGAGAGGCCAACCCATCGGCGGAGGGTCGTTGGTTCGGTCCCCAGCACCACCAGGAGTTCAAGTTCAAGTCATTTATTGTCAAATGTGCAGCATCACTTACAATCATACTGTACAATGAAATGTTTTGGACGAGACACGTTCCAACATGGTAGGTACACATAAATCACACATCTAGTATATAAAAAAAGATAAAATAGAATAAAATAAAAGTAGCAATAAAACAGATTAAGGGCTAAACTAGAATAGAAGGAGAATGTATGGATATGAAAAGCAGCAGGTTTTCCTGGTGTATTCCAGCTGTGAGCTGGTGAATGATGGAAAAATGTGTGTCGGCTATGGTGCCCACCAACACTGCCGAAGTGCCCTTGAGCAAGGCACTTAACCCCAAACTGCTCCAGGCACGCCGTTCAGTGGCTGCGCTCTGCCCCCAGACCTGAAAATGCAAGTGCATGTGTGTGGGGTGATATGTTGTGTGTATCTAGTCAGGGGTCAGAAGACAAATTTCACTGCATGTATGTGTATGTGACGATTAAAGTTCATTAATGAACCTGTTTATTTAGCCTCACCCGCCTCTCCAACACAAGCACATTGTTGAAAGGGCACAATTTCTTCAATGACTGATTGTAGCTGTAGCTGTACCCACAATGTAAAAAGTGGACTCCCCTGTGCTTGACTAGTGACTTCTCTTTTATGTTTGCTGTGTTAGACACCTGCTAAAGAAATCATATCAGTGGTAGAATATGTGTTTTATCTGTGAAGCGCCTCACACTCATATCTCCTGTTAGGAATGTCCTGATTCTTTAATAGGTCTTTGAGGGGAGAGAGACTGACTTGGGAAATGAAAGACACATGAGCATCTGTTCTCTGGCTACCAGGGCTTTCTTTCAGAATTTTCTCAAACTACAAAATATAGGCCTAATATCTCTAAACTTTTAGTTGGCATAAAGAGTCTCCAAGTGTTCAAACATCTGCCCAATTGCCCCATATCAAAGAAAGTGCTCTTTTAATGGTGATGATTTTTTAAACTCGTTTTAACTGCAATTTCAGTACCCATGTGAATATTGTAGTATGTGCACAGCGCATCACGTTGTGTTCTCTGTCTCACTAGAGGCTAATCTCACTCAGCTGTTGCTTGTAAACACACCACACGCACACTCCTTTTATCCTCATCCGCTAGACAGACGAAGGCGCAGTCTGACCTAGAAAAAAATCTGTCTAGCAAAAACCTGATATTGACTCGACAACAGAGGGTAATACTTTTTTTTTTTTTTTCAATGTTGAACTTGGGATGTTACGCGAAGTGACATTGCCCCACCCCCCTCCAAGGGAATCTTAAATTGCTGTAATCAACATTTTAGCACTTGCCAGGCGGAACTATACTATAAAGAGTGAACGCACCATTGCCTCTTCATCACAGAATCTTTCATCTGACATTTCCCCCTTACCAATACAAGTACTTATGGAGTTGAATTGTTTTAATTTCATCCTCGCCCACTAAAGGAGTATTATTAAAGTTGGGGTTTGTAGGACGCTTGCATGTCTCGTTAGGAAAACTATGATTTTTGCACCATTTTTGCCTAACAAACATTTTAGCATTCAAAATTTTGCATTTTGCAGAATATTTTACTTAAATAGTAATAGTTAAATTTACTAAAGTAAAGTAAAATATCATCTTTATTGATAAGGTGAGAGAAAACTCCAAGCCCTCATTGTGTAGCTGCTTGTGGGAGGAGAAACACCTTATGGACACTGAATCAGAATCAGAAACAGAAACAGGTTTATTGCCAAATATGTTTTCACATACAAGGAATTTGTCCAGGTGTTTGGTGCATAACAAATAACAAAAAACAATAACAATAAACAATAAACATAGCAAGAGCGGAATAAGAGCTGGAATGACAAGCTGGCGCTTGGACAGGCCTGACACTTGGGTGAGCCCAAACTTCAAACCACGTGGTTGTTGGTTTAACTTGTAAGCCAACTAGCAGCCCTGCCAAGAGGAGCCAACCAAGAGGATGGGTAGAATCTACATCTGCTAGTTGAGGTAGAAGGCAGCCAGGCTTTTTTGTTGCTCTCCTGCCCAGTTTCTGTTTTCTCACAATAAAATCCCGTCCATTGTTTTATTATCGGACAACCACACTGCCCTTACCATCTACCCATTCCCATTACTGTTACACATAGAGGTAGATTCATGCACAATCCTAATACATACGCCCTGTGATCTCCCATAATCAGTCACAAAAGGGTTTGTGGAACACACCATGTTTGTCTTCTGAGCTTTTATTTTGCATTCAGCTCATTACGCCAAGTAACTAGAAAAAGTATCTAAGAATAAGATAAGAACTGCTGTTTCACTGACTGAAGTTGATGATTGTATAGGTCTCATACACTAGCTACGTTTCCAAAGTGATTTTTTTTTTAGCAAAATCTTTTGAATGTGACAAAAAGTGAAATTTGAGTTGGGCGTGCTGCCATCACCTGTGTTGGAGCGAGTAAATAGGCTCCTTGAATGTAGAACTCACATCAGAAAAAAGACATCCACAAGAAAAGAGTGTTTCAAAAATGAATCAGTATCAGACAAGTGGTTGTTACTCTTTTTATTGTAGTGTTGGTTATATGTCATAGTGTTAGAAAACAAAACAAAGAAATGCACTTGGCAAATGTTCTAATGCCCAAACTAAAGGGCAAACAACCGCAACGAGTGCCTTGAGTAACGGTGCGTACGCCATTGCCGGGATGTTGCAGTGGGCAGATATTTTACATTTCACAATGTCCAAATTGACCGTGGAACTGTTGAGACTGAACTATTCTTCAGGCTGATCAAGCCAAGCCTGCGTCAATATTTATTCAACAAATGCATTCCCGTCACTATTTATTGCATAATTCCTTCATTTACAAAAAAAACATTCAGCCTTGAGCAAGCATACAAATGTTTAAATGTTGAGGTGATAACAACCGTAAGAAGGGAAAGCTCTGAAGTGTGTGCATTATCGCCTGTCACATTTCAGCACTGACACAAATGTTAGGACTTTAATTGTGGAAAAGTAGCTTAGTTTATAACTGTTACCTTTCATACAGGCCTTAACAGAGGCTTTAACATCCAAACCAAATGAACAGTATTGCATGCCTGACTATTAAATATGTCAAACCTTTACCAAGCACATGTAGCTTATATAGCCAGGATTTATAAAGCAACAGGCTCATGGTAAATCATTCTCTTCATCAATGATCTCTTATTCTTTCATTTCTATGTTGAGTTATGAAAGACATCAAGCATATTTTCATTCAGCCATTATCCATTAATGCACAGCACTTGGCCAATACACAACAATATTTTCACTATTGATATTTTTGATCATTAATGATATTGATGACCAGTAGCTGAAACAGTTTTACCAGGAAGTCAGAATGATAGAAAGGGTTTGATGTTTTTTTCCTCTTGTACTAACATGATGTAATCTTAAGGTAATAGGTGCCTGTCCTCTCAACAGTAACTCTTCAGAGTAGTGATGTATTGCTGTTCTTTGAACGCTCTCCGCCTCTCTTCATCTGATTTAGGATGGCCCACGTTCTGCAGTTTGATGAGCAAAGCAGAAAAGTCAAGGATGCCAACATGCAGGATGAGGACACTTTTGAGATCTACGATCCACGCAACCCTGTCAATAAACGAAGGAGAGAGGAGAGCAAGAAGATCATGAAGGAGAAGAAGGCCAAGAGGTGAGGTCACGTGGTCAGAGGTCAGGTCAGGTGCCCAGCCATGTGACTGAAGAGCTTTTCCGCTTCTCCGCTTTCCCACCACTTCAAACCGATCATCTCCCTTTGTTGAGCAGCCTCTTCAACATCTGGACTGAGGATGCTGACCTGCAGTCTGTGATGGAAAAGGCTTCTACACGTGAAACAGTTGTACCTATGCAACACGCAGTCGGTTTTCAAGAGTTCCAGTTTCAAGTTTCTGTTCCATAGTCTATTTCTTGCATGTATGTGTTAGACCTTTCCTTCAAAATAAATGACATTTGTTATTGTAATTACGCAGTTTTAATTTGAAATTACTGACTTCTACTGAATTTTACACAATTTCAGAATAAATTTGTTAGGCCTAAGGTTGTATTACCAAAGTTGTTTCACAATACAGGTAGCTGACTATCATCAACTGTTGTGAATGTGTGTGAATGACTGGTGAGAAGCAGTGAGTTGAGAAGGAGTGGCAGAACTAGAGGCACTGGAGTTTAGCTCTCATGATATTGCAGCAGCACAGCCCGGCCGATGCACTTTATGACTACACATGATGGAATCATAAAAACCCTGTATTAAACCCCATATTAATCCAATGATTCAGTCTGAATAGTCTGTTGCCCCTCTCCCTCTGATCCAACAACCGCTATGAGCAAGGCTGACCCAACCACTTCACCATAACAATTTCACCAGATTGACGCAAGGTCCCCATAACCGCTCTGCCTTCTCTGTCATACCTTCTTGCCCAGGTCACCATTAGAGCAGTTTAGGCTTGTAAAAATGGTACTATTTAAAACAAAGCCTTTACCTTCCTGTTGTGGTTTTGGGTAAATGATCTACCACTACCATGTGTGTGTGTGTGACCAGGAGCTGTATTTGGCCAGCACACTGTTTTTTACTGCACTTCTGGGATCATGCTTAAATTTTCATATGGAACAGGAAGGAGGGTTAATATTACACTATGAGCCCAATTCGGCCCAAGCTCCTGCAAATCTAAAACAGGTGATACAGTAATCTAACTGCCCGTGTGCCCTTCTGGGTCCAGGTCATGTTGGAACGTGCCACCAATGTATCGTACGTTAGTATCATAAAGACGCACAGAGATGCTGAGAATTCAGAAGAGTATGGCTTTAAGAAGGACATCCCTGGCCACGTAAATCAGACATGATGTTTAAAGGGGGGGGGGGGGACCAGAGAGGGACGAGACAATGTCACTCCTCTCCAGCACCACCAGGAGAATACTTAACATTCCCCAGCCTCGCTGTGCCCAGCTCAAAGCAGGAAATACCACTCTCTGCTGCTAGTCATGTGACTATCAGGGATGAGATGGAATGGTAATAGCATTATCATGCTACTCTACGACCACTATCTCCCTCTGCCCTTCTGCATGAGGGCTAAATATAGCCAATTAATCCTTCCCATCTCTTAGGAATACAACCCAAAGACGAGCTCCTCTGTATCAGGGATAAAAGGCTCCTTCCAGACTTCTGGAATTTGGGATTGTCTTTTTCCTCCGTCCTCTTTATTTCTGTATTTCCTCTGTGTTGGCGGATGATAACCTAGGGCTCTGCACAAAGGCACATGCATTCACATTTAACCTTTCATTGACACGTGGATACACTTCATATTCTTACCTCATAAATGACTAAATGAAATCATGTCTGTGGGCATATGGTGTAGAATTTAATCCTCCAGGTGTTTCTTTTCTTGCTCATATGTGGGGTAGGTGTAGGTGCAGCAGAGGCTGCAGCCAGACAGCATGTTGTGGAACGGTCCACCCCTGTGCACGACCCCTGAGCCGTGACCTTGAGTCCTCTTTCCACGGGCCAATTCCCCTGGGTGAGATGGAGGGGGGGATGTGTGGGAAGAGAGAGCTAGGTAGGTTCGTGTGTTCATATGAGGGATATTAATGGGTGCAAGATCAAAGAGACGGTTTGGACAGAAGGCATAGATGTTCACGGCTAATGGTTGGTCATTCACCGAAGCCCAAGGACGGAGCATAGTGGTCATTTGTCTCTGGGAAGGTGTCCTCGATGCCAGCACGCTATTTGTCTGTACCTTTTGTATTCTAGTGGTCAGCCTGTTAATACAGTGATTAGATAAACCCCAATCCGGGGGACGAAGGGCCCCATTTCCTTTAATAGGGTTAACCTGGAAAAATGTCCTTATGTCATATGTAATATTTCATTGCTACTTTATGAGATTTGGTTTTCATAGGCCAGTTTTTTCTCTTCCCCCTAATACCCCCCCTCCTTCCCTTTTTCCTCTCTATGAACAACATTGTCCAAAACGTGCTTCGTGGATTACCCCAGAGCACAGTGAGCATGCATTCCTTGATAAGAGATGATAAAGTATTAGAAGACAGTCTTTGATTGTCAGTTTGTTGCTCTTGTTTTGGTGGATGGGAGTCAATACGGCTGTCGGTAAGGCTACTTGGAGACACCTGGATAAAGATGTGGAGAGAGAGACGCCAGCCAGAAGGAGAAGACGGGGCAATACAGTGTGATACCTCGTAGTATTTCCTCAGTTTTTACAGTATTACATTGTTGAAGGGGGGGGTGGGGGATGTTGGACTATTAACAAAAACGTATTCATTCCCCTTGGTCTTGCCAAATGTTGGATCCAAGCAAGGCCTGCACATGAAATTCCCAGTATCACAGCAATTGGATGAGACTGATCAGGAATGAATACTATGTCCCAGAAATTGAACGCATAGAGGGAAGCTAGTCAAAACAATAAATTAAGCCCAAGACTACAACCAAGACCAAGGTTAAACTCAGAAAAAAAGCAAACCTCAGAAATATTTTACCTCGGACTGAATGGACATTTTGCATTGAATTACATGCAAGACGGTTGTTATCTAACCTCCTAGTTGGACTTTGTGAAAATATTTCCATTTAAGGTCTGGATGAATTTATTCCATTTTGTGAGAGATGACTCAAAAATGATTGGTATTGTTGGTAAGTATAATATTGAATTCTGGTGTGAGGCCGCAAACATACGACTTGTTAGGGCCATAATGTGGCTTGGCTCTCGGACTGTAACATCAAAACCAACACCACACTGACCGTGGTTATAGAATAAATAATTTTAATTATGTTTCAATTTTTCAATCTTCAGTGAAATGACTGCACTGTTATGTGTAGATATTCAATCTTTCAATCTCTTTTTTGTGAATGCTACATTCAAGTGTGCCAGTGATACCTGAACCAGAAGATTAGAAGTGTGCATTGGGGCTAGGTGCTGGATAACAATAGATTTAAAGCACAAATGGAAAACACACCGGATTCAAGCTCCTGTTTCTTTATTACAGCAACATTTTGAAGAACATATTCAAACTGCCTGTTTGAATACGTAGGAAAACGTACATATTTACCGGTGAATGTGTAGATTTACTCAGTGGTGAATGTGTACATTACGATTTTCCCATTTCAACAGCAACTGGCCCGGCTTCTGAACGGACACCTTCAGATGCTGCTTTCTATCAATGAACTCCACTTAAGTTTTGCATTGACCACTGCCTCGGGCATCAGAGAAAATGTTCCACCTGATCGATCAGCTGACCCCCCACTCAAGACATTGGCTTTTGGGAGATACCAACCACGGGCATTCGTCACATTTAACATCTATTAGTCTTCCTAGTGACTTCTCAGTCTGATGCTATAGATGGATATTCCCTCTCCTCTGCCCTCTTCTTTGCGATCTGACAGAAGAAGCTAGCCTACCAAGTCATGGAATCAGATTGAGATGTCGTGCTGGGCAGAGCCCCCTGTGTTTTACATCAAAACCATTCCTTCTTGCCATTTGATGACAGGTCTGAGTTGAATTACTTTTTAAAAACTATTCAGTTACCTTAACAGGATGATCTGGCATAATAAAACCAGGTAGATTGTCCCAAAAGTGCAAAACGCACCCATCTTGCATCCAAATGCTCATATTACCTAAGCGGATATAAATGAATAAATGGTCCCAGGTCTGTCTGAGATGATGTTTCCCTCTCTCACCTCTCTCTCTCCTTCAGTCCTGGAAGTGAAACGAGGTGTGGAGAGAAGTCTGGGCATGCGGGGCCAGAGAACTTGCACAACCCTCAAATGCTGAGATGTGCTCTCTCACCTTCCCAGTCGTGTGTAAATCAACAGGTTCCTCAAACTAAAATGCAAATGTGGCTTCGATGAACTCTTAAGTGCAAAGCCATATTTCATATTATTACAGTCCAGGGTAATATCTGAGGTATGTAACCTCTACTGCACAGACATAGTGGTCCAAGCCCCAGGTAATGAAGATAAAACAGATTGATTGCAAGAGGCTAGGAAACAAGAGGCTAGCTACCTGCTATTGGGTACCAGAAAACAAACGTTCTCAAGCCACCTTTATTTCTAAGCAGGCTTTGCCTCCTGTGCACATCTCGTTAGGTAGATTTCTGCCAAACAATCTAGTTTCTAAAGTCACGAGAAAAAGGACCGTAACAAATATGGAAAGAGAAAGGCAATGCAGTTCATGGTGTAGTGTAGTTGGTGAAGCATTTCACTGTGAAATCTTGAGATGTCACAAATGACGGATTCTTCCAAAGGAATTTGAGCCACCAGGATGCAGCGTCTGAGGGAAAGGAAACAGGACTTTCGGGGATGAAAACTCAAAAATGCACCTACTGGTACACCATGTATCCACTACAAATACACCAGGAAGTGAAAGGATTTTTACGTCAAAATACAAGAAAAAAAGTACATTTTCTGTCATTTTTATGATATTGAGAATTAGCTAACAAGGTAAAAAGACAGTCGACATACAGCTAGATGACTTATGTCTCCATCAAATATTTTGCAAACCTTCAAGCTTATTGTCAAACTCTATATGTACCTATGCTTGATGTGCCCAAAGCTTCTCCGATTGTACAGTGAGATTCACCCTTTCCTTGCCTAGAGTGAAGGACACCTGGACTGTAAGTGTTGCAATGTAACTGAGGAGAAAGTGATAACCATGAGCAGTGTAGCGTTCTGTGCTGTGACTAAAGCCCCATCATCATTTGTTCTCATTAGCCTGCTGTCATTTATTAGTTGTGGGCAATTGGAGCAGAAGAGCTGAATCACTACATAATTCATTCTTGATGGATTTTATAATGTTCCTGCCAGGAGATGTCCTTAAGTAGTGGCTTCCCGCTCTCAGTTCACTGTATGCTGTGCGTAGATGCAGTCCGAGACCACCGTCCACCCAACACAGGGACACGCACACCCAATCGCATTCAGCTGCATCCACACCCCACGCAAAAGCTCTTGGCTTTACTCCATCGTGGCTAAGTGATTGGCTATCGATTCCCTGTGCACTTAATCTACTTACCTGCCGCCTTCCCATTCTTCCTGCCTATAGAGGACACTATGGGAATACAGCAGCATCCCTTGAAGGTGACCCAGCTACCTGGTGAACCACTACACTGGGCCTCCTGAACCTGAGGCAACCCAGGAGTCATAGCCTGAAGACTAACCCTGGCATATCAGCATCTGCCGTGTCGAAACAGTCACCTGTTCAAACGCACCATTCTGCACGGTGTATCTTGTATGGTGTCCTCATGCTCATGTGTTTTTTTGTGGTTCACAGCTCATAAGGGAAGTGATTTGTAATAAGGAGATCTAGAAGTTTCTCTGAAAAAGGCTGTGCTGCACAGCTGAAGGATTTCTCTTCACCTCTTTGAAGGTGTGAAGGAAAAAGCGCACCCTTGCAGTGTATGCAATAGGGCAGATGTTGCCCTCTCCTCTGCAGCCAGCACCCTTCAGAGCTTTGATCTTCTCCACAGCAATTCAAACTGGGCCTCAGCTGTGGGAAAGATCAGTGGGGCTTAACAGAACAGAGCCCAAACAGACCCCAGTAGATAGCAGGTGCTGGAGCCGTGACCTTCCCATCCCAGGCCAGCATTCCTGCCTGTCAGACCCCCTGGGTCCATGCATGTATTGTCTCCAGCCACACCATCTGGAGCTGTTTGCCCTGCTGCACTTCGTTCAAATTGAAGAGTCTCCGAAACACTTCAAGCACTCATTGATGACACCGTGGTACCAACAGCAACTTTGATTGAGAAAGATAAACCCTTGCAAAGCTGTGTTGTTTGTCACCATGCTAATCCTCACACCCTTCAGTGGGAGAAAAAGAGTCTTTGGGGTTTCAAACTCGGAGGTGAGGCGGACGATAACCAGCCAAGCGTCTTTATCTTGACAGTGGCAGCATAAGACCCACAAATACTATCTTTGCTTTGCCACAAATGCTTTGATGCACTCTAGGATGCTTCTTTAGGAATCTTAACAATGTGTGTGTGTTTGTTTGCACGTGTTTGTATGTGGTCGTGTGCATCCACGTGGCTGTTTGCTAGCCTGTTGCAATCCTCTTGCTCAATATTGCACGTTTTTTGCTCGTTATTGCACAGCTTCACTTTGCAGACAAAGTCGCCAGGGATATGTTTTTATTGCTGATAAATAAAAGCAATGTTTTCCATCACTGTCACTAGTTTTGTCTCCATTTAAAGCGCAGAATCCTGGGTGTGGGGGAGTAATCTGGTCCCCGTCCTCTCTACACCTCTTATCGCAAGGCAGCCAGGGATCTCCGCGTCTCAGCGATCCAACGTCCTGGGAAATCACTTCATCGCTTATTCAGTTTAATACGCATGGTATATGTCAGGGAGACTAATATTATCCTCTTGACTGGTGGCGGGGCAACTGAAGTCAACGCGCTGGAACGAGAGAGTAAAACGATTAGACGGCCATCGTTTTGTTGTAAGTAAACATGCTTCGCTGTAATGAATCTTGTTTTGTGCGGAGTGACGCCTTCCTCTGTACAATGCACCCCTAATACCCACGTGAGTGCTGAAACCTAGCATATGGAGACACTTGGCAAAATAGTGAGAAATAGCAACAAAGCTGCACGTGACAAATCAAATGAAGACCTCAATTTCTACTGCCTCATCACCTGACCTCCTCTTAGTTAACCACTCGTAGGCCTACGGTGTATTCCAGTGGAAAAAGCTTGTTTTTGTGCGTGCTCACACCAGAGCGAGCAATTATCTGTGTATGCCTTCGTGTAATTGCGCGCTTATGTTTGTGTGAAGCGTGCTAACAGCCGACAGGTCGTCTGTGGCTGAGGAATCCCTCGGCCTGAACTCCATCACCTTTTTTTTTTCTTCCTCCCCCTCCCCCCTTCATCTCTGCAGGGCAGGACTAATGTAATCACAGACCCCAGCGGACTGCCAGCGCGGGAGACAGAAGCTGGGCCAGACGTACAGGTATTCTAAACTGGTTACATTAGACCAAACAGGCCATCTGTCTCCCTCTGTAATTGGAGCCCCTGGATCAGAAGGAGAGGGTGGCGTTTCCCAGCCAAGTGGGCTAGTTACTGTTTATTTGGAATTAATTACCAAGGAGAGTGGAAACCTCACAGCCCCCTAAGAGCGAATCCAGACACTCGAAGCCCGGGATGAGAACCGGGAGAGCTCCGTACAGGCGTTGTGGCAACAGAGACGGGATGATTCGGAGAGAGATGTTTTGACACCTTTTTTAAAAAAATTTTAAAAAAAACGACGTACAGCCCGCGATAAAGTAGTTCCGCCCTATCACTTGTAAAAACCCGCTTCAATCTCAAATTATGATACAGCTGGTGTGTTTCAGAGTTAGGCAAGAAGAACAAAAGCCTTTACAAACCTCCCGGATCTGGGTCAGTCACCCTAAACTGAGGAAGTGAATGGGCGGGCTTGTTCAGCGGGGGTAACTGGGTATCCCGGTGCTTCGGCTGCTAGCCGCTCTGACCCCCCGCGGGTGCTTTCCAAGAGTTAAGTGAAAGGACTGGAGTACATATCACGTAAAAGCCTGTGAGGAAAAAGAGCATCCGCCCTAATGCCGACACGTCTCATGTGATCCTTCAGCGTCTGTTGTGCTTTAAAATGCAGTAAAAAAACCAAAAAAACACTAAAGTCTCTTTAGAAGCTGCTCTTTTTATTGGATCTACTTTAGAAAAGGTTGGTGAGGGGCCATATTTCACTGCATCTTTCACTACGCTAGATTTCAGTTTGCATGCAGTGAAATAAATGTACGACAAGTGACACAACACAATAAATTAGCATATAATTTACAATTGAAAAAAAAAAAAAAAAAATTAGTGACAGTGTACCAACATTAATACTGAATATAAAATATACGCAACTAATCACATCATGTTTTCTCATTTCTCTCTTGCACTTTAGGTACAGGTATAAGCAATGTGACATTCAAACATTCCAAGTTCACAGCAATGAGTACCAGTTGGATTGAGCGTTTCCGAGTACTCCCGGGCTTCAGGGTTTACGCGGAGCCCGGCGTTTTGAGTTTTAATTCATTATCTTTTTTTTTTACCTCCCTCAATTGCCTGTTTCGAGGTTTGGTAACCGATGAAAAATCCGCCTAACGTCGCCGTACTGAAGGTGGCTACCCAAAAAGTAGCAGCAGCAAAAATAAAAATTAGCAGAGTTGTCAATAGTTCCCATGTGATCCGTGTGGACTCCTACATTGTGTTTCCCATTCTTTCAGGGATTCCGTAGTCCGACCTCCTCCAGAGCAAGTGTGTGTGTGTGTGTGTGTGTTGTGGGAGTCTCGTAGGTGTTCCCTTTCACAACCCCAAAGCCAGCAGCAGTGTCACTTGGGTACAGGGATCATCCGTTATCCGGAGACACGAGACTAGAATACAACTGGGTGAGTGACCTTTTTTTTTGTTGGCAGCGCAAACGACAATGAACTCTTTAACAATGAAAATTCCCAGTGTGAGGTAAGAACAGACACAAACAAAAACATTAACATGACCAGCATTAACCAACAGAGATATGGATGAGGATTATTATTATTTCATAGTGTTTAGATCCAGCCTCAACTTCAACGCTCACTGGAGAAGAGGGGTGGTTGGAGGCACCCATGTGTTAGCACCAGAAGCCTGGGAAGGCCATATAACCCTCAGAGCAGGACAGGGAGGAAAGGGAGAGATAAACACTCCACGGGGATTAAAAAAAAAAAAATAGCGGAGGGAAAAAAGCACCACTGAGTCGGCTGTTTTGTCTTTTGCTGTTGTTCTTCCCCCTCGATGAGAGGAGGAGAAGAGGGGCAGAGGAGAGGGGAAGAGGATGAGGGGGTAACTCTATCTGGGGGTAGTCTGCAGACCGGATCTGCGTGGTCTGGCAGCATATCCACAGTGAATGCGAGGTGTGTGTGTGTGTGTGTGTGTGTGCGTTTAGTACTGGCCCCTTACTTAACTCTCGTCAGGATTGAAACCACAGCAGGGTCTTTGCTTTCTGGTGAAATACAAAAATATTCTACTCGAGGGATGCTTAATCATATAAAAGTGATGCTATCCAGCTATATAATAGTAAAATAGAGCGATTGCTTTTTTTTTTTTTACTCTGAATGAACCTTCAAATTGAATCCTTCACTAGTGAATTGAAAGCCCCTCCACGGGATGGTTAGTAAAGGCCAGTTTGGTAACAGTGTTGCACATGGCCCAGGCACCGTCTGACAATGTCTTCATACTACTTTTAGACCAACACTGGGTGAACTTTTATGAGTGTTAAGAACTAAGGCACCCCTCTTGGGAAAGAAGAAATAAAAAAAATAAAAAAAAATCCTCCTACAAACCACCCAGTATTTTCTGGTCCTTGATTAACATCATATATAATATACAAAATCCTTACATACAGTAAAATAGCTACTGTATCTAAGGGTTTAACGTGTGTAACTGGTTGTAAATGACTACAGTATGTAACATTTTCATTCCAGCACCGAAACAATATGAATATGAACACTATCACATTACATTCCCTTCCATGACAGTAGGCTACTATCTGACATAACACATGATAGGAGGACAACGTCGCGACTTTTGAATTGTACAATAAATATACAGTACACTGATGGGGGGGGGAGTTGTCATATGGAAGTGTTTGAGCGGTAATTGGCAAAATATTTACACAAAAAGTGCATCGAAGCCAAAGTCTGTCTGCCAAATAGCGCCATCACAGTTGTCCCGTCCCCCTTCCGTCCCTTCGTCCCCCAGGGCGGCGTCCTCTCGGCGTGACGTGTCCAGCACTTTGGATTCATAAAAACAACAAACCAACGACAAAGAAGGAAGACTAACAATGATATCAATTATTATTATTGTAATAAAAAATAACATCACTAACAATAATCTTCCCAGTTCCACTTCACAGAAGTGAAATAAAAAAATAAAAAAACAAAAAATAAAAAACGGTTGTGTCAGCGTGCGGGCTGAGCAGTGGTTCGGGTTCCACCGTGACGGAGGGCGGGAGGAGCAGGCGTGTGACAAACAGGTGAATCCATCACTTCTACTTGTCTCTTTCCCCAGTGTTAATCTCTGCGTCTGTCTCTCCTCCACCGGTCCAGAGTTTTTCAGTCCGCCCCTGTTTTTTGGTTTTTTTTCCTCTCCCTTTCAGTGCCGTCTCAGCCTCCCTCCATCTTTCTCTCGTTCTCTCCACGTCTTCTCTCCGGGGGTCAGTGTCCCTGGCAGGTCTTGCAGCACATCTGCCTGAAGTACGCACGGCTGCAGAACTTGAACTTCAGTACCAGTGGGCAGTAGGCCACTTTGTTTACATCTTTGCATTCTGGAGAGAGAGAGAGAGAAGAAAGATGATACAACGCCATTAAATCGTTTCCTGAAGAACTTAAGTCAGCTTTATGCCTTTTCGTGCCTGTGACCACTATGGTGCGTTCAGGTGACCTGCTATATCGGGGCTGATGAATCCACCTCAGGCTTCAACAGAGTAATACTCAACTGCAACTATACTTGGACGCAGAGACTAAGACTGAGACATATCCTGGCCTCGTTCACTGACCGGGCTGCCTGCCATTCCTACAATGCACACACACACACACACTCACGCACGCGCACACACACACACAAACTTGCTTGCTGGACAGGCAGTTCTCTAAATGCCTTATCACGATCGGAGTGTCTTCCCTTATTAGGCTTCGGCCCCTGCCTTCGCAGAGCCAAATGAAACGAGACGTTGCCTCACTGCTGTCCGTAAAGGAACAATTAGCCTACAGCTAATCCCATTAGCCAGCCTGTAAACGCTGCTCACGTTTTCCATTCAGGCTAATCGAAGGGCCCTTCTCCATGCATCCGAATAGCCATCCATCATGTGTAAGTGTATATGGAGAGTTGAGCTGTTTCGCTTTGACCGAGAGCCAACTTCACTGGAAAGATTAATGTAGCTGGCACAGTTTAGGGGAGTGTGTCATCCAAGCATGTTTAGGTCATAGTAGAGGAGCGAAGATGAAGATAGAGACAGTTTATAACCAATTTCAATTGGGGCTTTGTGTGTAGCCAATGCACATACAATGGGCATTCGCACTGCTGCTATAACATCTGCCTCTGCATTTTGAAGTGACAGGTTATACGTGTTGTCTGGTGACAGTCCTGTTCCTTCACCAGTGTGATGAAAAGTAGACAATTTATCACACAGACAAGTAGAGCCAACACTATTAAAATGTGATGGCAGACGGGCTTGCGTGTATGTGGTGTGCGCGTGTGTCGTCATCTCACCGTCACCGTTGGAGATGGGCGTGGCGTCACACTTGCTCTCGCACTGCTGCATGGTGGTGGGTCGGAGGGACTCTGCGCACTCGTTGGATGGCTGACCGGTGTAAGACAGGCACTGCACCGTCCTCATCTGCTGGCCCAGGCCACACTGCGCCGAACACTGGGAGAGGGGAACACACACGGGAACACGGGAACATCAGAACGACATATTTAGTGCATGAGGGGTATTTTCAACTGCCGTGTCTTTATCTACGTGCCTGAGTGGTGGGCATGGTGCATGGTGCTCCCTTACGCCCTCCCTAGACTGACACCTTTCTGAGTAATCTCCCCCGCACCAAACGCACTGCACTACTTGATCCAATCAACCAATCATCAGGGGACAGGGAGCGGACACAGCCAGTCACCTTCCCCTCTCCCCCTTTCTTCCTGAACTGATTAAACTGACTGACTGTCAGTGACTTGTGTTTTCCAACCGGCTTATCTGGCAATTGTGTGGAATGAGGTCCGTTGACATTAGCCAAGACTCAGACCTGTCATTAGAGATAGCAGGTCAACTGAAGGGGTCACAGAGTTTTCTTCTTCTTTCTCCTTTCTGTCAATCTGTCTTTCTTCTTCTCTCTTGCACACACGTACACGTGAAGAAGAAACAGACAGATTGACAGAAAGTTGCCTCTCGTTGGGGAATTCCTTAGTAATTCTTTCATGAAAGTCAAACTATTAGCAGAGCTTCGCTAGCACACATGGCTGCAAGGAGAAGGTCAATCACATCAGATGAAGTTATGGGGCCAAGAGAACAGCTTACACTGTTAGCAAAGGCTTACGAGCAATCGACCAATCAGTGTTACGCTTTTAATATACAAAGCAAAACAACAGCCACGAGTGAACAGCGTGTTACTCGCTTTGGAAACGCTGAAACAACACACCTGTCGGGCCATCGCAATGTGTGACCGCAAGTGTGCGCGCGTCTGTGTGCACGACAAGCGCAGCCACCGACAAAATGACCAGGGAACTACCAGGCTTTCTGTCACCTTCAATGAGCCTCCGTGGAAGCCTCAGATCAGCGAGGCCCGCATGTCATCCCTTCCCAATTAGAGAGCCTTTATTAGGGCCCGCTGCCGGCCATGACAGATGGTGTACGTCAATGGCGGGACTTAAGTGGGATTTGAACCGGTGACCTTTTGGCCCGGGAGAGCAGGCACTCAAACAAGCTCCCCTTTCTGACGCAGAGAGAGTTCCAGCGAGTGAGGGACGGGAGGAGAGAGGGCTTGTAATTACAGCAAAAAAAGAGGGGAGGGGGGTGTGAGAGAGAGAGAGAGAGAGAGAGAGGGAAAGAGAGAGAGAGAGAGAGTTATAAACACCTCCCCAGTGCATGAGAAAGTGCTGCGTAAGAGCAGACCACAGCTGCACCCTATGAGGCATTAACCTTGGCAGGGCTTGGCGAGGAGCCCCTCTCTTTGATGGACAGCGCTGAGGTTATCACTCAGGTCCGCTCGGCTTATTGGCACCGATCGAATTGTAAGCACAGTGTGTACCGACGGTCGAGCACACATGTGGCCACGATGACCTAGACCGCCTGACTCTTAACCTCCCGACTCCTGAGCTGCCAGAGCCGCACAAAGTCACCTCAAGCTCCGCCCACAGAGTGACCAACTACTCCTCTGCTGCTGCACCTTCATCTTCCACAGTGTTTAATTTTTTTTTTTTTTTACACTAACTTATCATGAATTGTACAAAATAACATGTCATACTTTTTTTTTTTTTTTCATAGATATAAGTTTCTCTGACGCACAGTTCTTGGCACCGCCTTATCAACATAAGCCAACTGTGCTGTAAAGTGTCCAGCGGCTTTGCGCGGCGCACTAAGTCAGCGCAGGGTTAGTCTAAGAATGCAATCCTTTGGTCTTCCTCTAAACCGTGTTCCTGGAAGCGATAGGGAGGCCTCGTCTGAGGTGGAGATAAACTTCAAACAGCCAGAAAGATATTACTGCCACCGATCACACACACTCCAGGCCACTTACGCACACACACACACACTTGCACAATGCATACATACATACACACACACACACACACACGTCACAGGCTTGCTTGGAACCCCAGTATATCATCCACGTGTAAATTATATCGACCGTTCACCGACACATGGGTTCTATTTGTTGCATCTTGTTTCTATTACGCATTCACTCTGTCTGCTGAAAGGATGATGCTGTTGTTTGGAAAAGCTCAAAGACCTGCTGTGATTTTAAAATAACAGCCGTTCCGTCCTTACACCCTGTCACGATTACGACAGAGACTCCGGTCTTACCTGGCCCCATTCCCCGGGGATCCAGCGAGGAGGAGGACAGCGTCCTAGACTGCAGCGGATCCTGACGGGGGGCTTGTTGTGGCCGGGGCAGTGGGCC
>CABFOQ010053153.1:4825-21421 GCA_900660455.1 Gephyroberyx darwinii
TCCTGCTATTTCTTTATTATTGTTAGTAGTAGTAGCACCTTCAGCCTCTGCCTCTGCCTCAGCACACCAAGGTGCAACACACAGTACTTTCTTTGCAATAGTAGTAGTTGTAGCATTAGTAGTAGTAGTAGCAGTGCTAGTAGTAGTAGCAGTAGTAGTAGTAGTAGCGTTAGTAGTAGTAGCGTTAGTAGTAGTAGCACTATAGTAGTAATAGTAGAAGTAGTAACTTCAGCCTCCACCTCAGCAAACCAAGGTGATTTACAGCCATCAGACTATGCAATGCTTGCTGTCCAAACAGCTGTAGTAGTCATAGTAGCAGCAGCAGTAGTAGTAATTTTAGTTGTAGTAGTAGCATCAACAGCAGTAGTAGCAGTAGTAGTACAAGTAATAGTAGTAATAACAGTAGTAGTAGTTCAGGTACCTTAGGAGATGAGCTGATGTATTCAACTTTTCTATTTCTCTTTATACATTTTAAGACATTTAACTTTTATTCTTTATTTTTGTCTATTTGGCTATTTTTGACATGTGGTGGTCAAAATATAAACACTTTTAAAAGATTAGCTCTTTCAAATGGATTCAACCTTTTAACCTTTAAAGATGAAGTTGCTTTCAAGCTAAACCACCCATTTTCTCCAGGCCATTGGCCATTGCCAGAAACTCTGAAAGCTTTAATTCAATTTGTGCTGAAGCTCCAACTTGCTGTTTTGTGCCATACAGCAATCTCCCTTTGTGCCATAAAGCCAACCAAAATGAAATGTAGAGGCTGCCAGTGTTCTCGGTGATGGTCTTGTTTGTTTACAGTAATGTGTCAAAACAGACTAAACAACTAGATTTCATGACATTTCTTGTGTTTGCTTCAAAGTATTGATCAAAGTCATTGATTCACATCTGGGTTTCTGGTCTGATGTTTTTTGTTCTGAGTCAGGGTTTCTCATCAAATGACGACAGAGAATTCAAGCTGCAACATCTTGCAACTGTGATGCTGGTTAATGCACATCTTAGATGGATGAGCGCTGAACAGAACTGACTCTTACCATTGGTCCATCCTCTCCTGGAAGTCCTGGCTCCCCTTTCTCACCAGAAAGACCCTGTATGTCAAAACAAAAGACAAGAAAATATGGTGTGCTACTAAAACCTAGAAAGCACAGACATTATATAGTAGTCCTAATAGGCTTACACAACAGCTTCAATATGACTTACAAGCAGTGTCTGGAATAGCGTAAAATTAATCCACTGATGTGGATTTTTAACAGCTGATACCGAATTTGATCATTTCATGCCAAAAAATGATTCAGTATTCAGTGTTTCCCCCAGATTTGGCATGTGGCAAATGATTTGACAGTGAGAATATATGCTTGATTCATAATTTTGGAAAAGATATCTATGTATTTCAAAGATAGATCATTTGACTGAAAGTTCTGCAACTGCAGGTGAAATGGTTCCTCACATACAGAATTGGCATTTGAAAAATTGGCAATTTTGGCCTTATGGTAAAGTTATACAGTGCAACCACATGTGGTCTGAAACATTTATATGAAGTTTAGTTGATCTTGTTAATTATGCATCCCTTCCTATTCCTTCCTTCACCGTCAACGTGCATTACAGGTCAAACGGTTACAAGTATCAATCAATCAGTCAATGTTGGCAGTTGAAAACTTACGATTGAGTTTTTAAAACTTAAGATTGAGTCATTGAGTGTTTCCTTTACTTTGACAAATGCACGACGCTCTAAGGGTAGAGAAGTTATAATTTATGAAATTACTATTTTTAAAGCTAATCCCTCCTCACTGTGTCTCTATCTTCTACAGTAATATATTGTTCAGGATTTCACAGAGCAACTGAGGTTTTTTGGGTCTGGATTTAGACAATATTGACTGTACTGTCTCTATACTGAGAGTAGCCTCTTGTTCAATACTGGGCTCAGACTCAATCACCTTAGTGGATATACAGTATCCCAATATTCCCTTCTCTTCTTACCCGTTTCCCTGGCATTCCCATTGATGCGCCAATGTTCAGCCGTGAGGCAGCGGGGCCCTGCAATTATAGAAAAGACACAGCCACACATCTCATTTACAGAGCTCATACAATGGACCATTAATAAAATGTCCGTACTTTTCAACCACATTGTATCTCTCTCTCTTTTCTGTCTCTCTGCTATTTGTCAGAGATCTTAATATGCTGCAAATGAAAATAAACCCCTCCGTTTCCACATCTGGTCTCAGGGTGTGTGAGTCCTTCTATAAAGGGATCTGGAAGGTTGACATTCATACACATATACATGCACACGTGTGCACGCACACACACACACCAAAACCATCTGTTTAAAAGCCTCCAGCAGGCATGAGGATGCAGCTGCAAAACCAGAATTTGGCTGGGCTAACACGCAGAGAGACACAGCTAGAATGTTACAGGCAGTTTGGCAAATTGGACTTTGCAGAGGTTATAGATGGAGCTTCTAGTAATCCGAACTAGATTGAGCGCCTTGCTTTGGTCATGTGAACTTCAGACGACTACGCCAACTACACATCTGGCTCAAAGGCTACTGTTGCTCTCGAAGTGTACCATTTGTGGACAATTTCACTGCTGTTTTAAACATGACGGCCTCCACCCCAGCCAAGCTGGTTTGCGTCTTTTAGCCACGAACATGGAGCTTTAAACTATGTACCTGTGCTTTTAACACTCCCATCATAACCAAACACAGACCCTATACACGCCTTGCTATCAGGCACAGGAATCTTAACAATGTAATATTGATTATGACTGTTACTACCAATGATGTGCAGCATGTTAAGTTAATGATACACAATGTTTGATTTTATCTAATAAGACTTTTATTCAAAATTATTTTATTACTATCAACACTTGGATTTTTTTTTAGTTCTAACAGAAACCTGGCTTAGGCCTGGTGAGAGCAACAAACTACTTGAGCTGTGTCCTCCCAATTCTGGATATTTTAACTCTCCTAGACTCAAGGTTTTTTTGATTTGTTTTTTAAGAACCATTTGAAATGTATTCCTATTACTGTTGAGGTACTGTTACTCAAGATTGACTGTGCCAATCCTATCTGCTGTACAGCTGTGTACTGCCCACCTAAACCAAACAGAAGCTTTCTATTGGAGTTCTCTGATTTTATCTCTTCTATTGTGCTTAAACATGATAGAGTGATCATGGGTGGTCATTTTAATATTCATAAAGATGAATCCTCAAGTTGTCCTTCTGAATTTTTAAGTATTACAGAATCACTTAACTTTATACAGCATGCATCAGGGCCCACTCATAAGCGGGATCATACCCACTGATCTGGTCTTCTCCATGGGCCTGTCTGTCAACTCCATTTATATGGAGGATTTAATCTCTCATCACAAATGTATTCTATTTAATGTCTTTATGTTACCTAACTCCTCTCAACTGTCTATCAACTATTCAGACCCATATAAGTAACTCCACTGCTAGCAAATTTGAAGCTGCTTTGTTATTAAACATAATAAATCTGATTGTATGTCCCAAGCATGAGATGACAAGTGAGTACCTCATTTTCCTCCTTTGAGCAGATCTCAGCACAAACACTATCTGAGATTGTTTCTCAAATCATCAATGTTCACCCTCTACATATAATCCCAAATCCCACAATCCCAAGAAGTCTTTGATGCTGTTTGTCCCTTTATTCTTGCAATTATAAACTGCTCATTGGCTACTGGCCTTGTGCCATCATATTTCAAACGTGTACTTATCCAGCGCTTGTTTAAAAATCCCAGCATGGACCCTTCCATTATTAGCAATTACAGACCTATTGCTAAACTCCCATTTCTGACCAAGGTTTTGGAAAAAGTTGTCTATAATCAGTTAACTGTGGACATGAGCAGTGATAATTTATTTGAGAAATTCCAATCTGGCTCCTGGTCTAAACATAGCACTGAAACCACACTGCTCAAGAGTTTCAAATGATCTTCTTAGAGGTGATATTGGGTTGTTGGGTTGTTGATCTATAGCTCAATCTACCTGTGGGGTACCCTAAGGATCCATCCTTGGTCCTATTTTGTTCTCTATTTGTATGCTGGCCACATCATTTGTAAGCATAACATCTCTTTTCATTCTTATGTATATGAATCTCCCTGGAATCCTAGTGACTCAAGTAGCCTCAACATGCTCATGGGATGCCTAGTTAAATGTTGGGCGTCTCAAAACTTTTTGCAGTTGAATGATGACAAGTATGGCCCTCCTGATGCTACCACTAAAATTAATGATAATCTTGGCAACCTTTAAGATTGTGTTTATTACTTTTAAAGCAGTGAATACCTTATCTGTATTTTAGGTATTGCTGTAATTTGTTTTATATATATGTATAAGTTGTTTGGTTGGAATGAAACACATAGATGTCAATGGCACATGGTTGGAGACCACTGTAGTAGAGAGACAGGCAAGATGGGACAGAGAGACATGCAATAAATGTTGCAGGTACATGGTATCTTTCCTAAGAGATACCAAGACACCCCAACATCAACATGTTGAAATGGACTGAACACCAGCAATGCCTCACCTTGGGTCCTGGGGGTCCTGGTTCACCTGGCAAGCCTGGATCCCCTCTGTCTCCCTGGGTAGAGAAGGATCATGTCAGTGCAGTAGTACCAGCTACTGTAACTGGACCAGAGACTGTAAGGCCCAATCCCAATTCACCCCTTGGCCCTACCCCTACCCCTCGTTTTCGAGTGGCCCCTTGCCCCTCGGACCAGAGTTACAGGGGTAGTCTTCCCCTAAGAATTGGGACAACCCTTCAAGACCCTGATATGTCATCACGTCATCATCGTTGACGTTTACGCAAACAGACGCGGCAAGTTTGTTGGCGGACATTACTATAGATAGACAGATAGATAGATAATAGATGGCTCATTATTGTTCCCAAGGGGAAATTGCAGTTTGCAGCAGTACAAGACAAGATAGGGGCACACATCACTATACAATAAACAACTTTGGTCAACAGGCTCGTATAAGAAATATCCTAAAACAAATGGCAAAAAATGGTAATAATAGTATTATCACAATGACGGAGATAGAAAATCATGGACGCTCGCGATTCGTTCACAATTTATAAGTTTCACGCTATCAATCGATCAAACAAGTCATCAAATAAAAAAGAAACTGCTTTAGTTATATTTCAGGCATCATATGCCATCAAACGGCGAAATGCGACATGGAAATATGTCAAAATGTCATGCACAAATCAGCCTTCAAACAATGATCGGCATTCTAGCGATTTTTTGATATGCTTGTTATAAAGAAAAGGTCTATAATACATTGTAACGACATTAAACTAAGATAATATGAGGGTTATAATGTTTTTTAAATCTTTATTAATGAAGAAAATACTACATTTGTGGTTTCCTTGTGTTGCTTGTGCAGCGTTCGCCACCATCTTGCCGATGATTGTCGGAAATTTCTCATAACCATTGGTTTGAAGTGTGCCCCTGAAAAAAAAAAGCCCATGCCCACTTGAACTGGGAAAATTGTGTGGGCCCCATAAGGGATATATGTGGGCATGGGCTGGAACTGGGTCCCACGTAGCAAGCCCATATGGGCGAACACAGGTGGGGCCACTGTGGAACCCGCAGATAAACCCACATGGGACCCATATTGCAGCCTGTGTTTAACCCATATGGGTCCCACGTTTCAATGTTGAAAGATTGTGTAATCTAGATTAGCCCTGGCCCAGCACTGATATACCTCCTACACTGAGGACTTACCTTGCCACCATTTAGACCTGGCTCCCCTCTTGGTCCTATTAGGCCACCTTCACCCTGTCCAACCAGGGAAAGACAGTAGTCACAGCATGCAACAGCAACAACACACCTATTTACTATCATCATAATATACTGGATTGTTAGGATTGAGGAATGTCAGTAGACCCTAATGTCCAGCGACCTGCAGCCATCTTTGTATGTGGGTGGATGTTTGTTGAAGCTTTTTGTTTGGTAAGTCTCAAAATGAGTAGAGTCCAGTTTATTGCTCCTTTACTGCTTCTATTATGTTATTAACTTCACCCTAAATGACAGATTCAGTATCGCATATCATGATGTGATGAATTGAATGGTTTAATAACAAGGACGTGGCAATGTATTGGTGAACAACTAGAAATATTTGTGAACTGCTGTTGAGAAGGTAATCCTGCTTTGAGATGAACAGACATAATCTATTATATGGTATACCAGCACTTTTGTTTCCTAAAAAAAACAGTTTCAAATTAATGCTGATGAAAAATGCTCAAAAAATGTTTGAGGCATAACTTGAGATGACTTGAGATGGCCATATGCTTGTGTGTTTCCATGCTCATGAAACAGTGACCTCTTCGCCATGTGGATGGCCGTGCTCAAGCATCTGCAATCAGACATACACAGTCCCAGGAGCTGCAGGTCTTCGTCAGTGGTAGAGCAGGTTGTCCACTGATCACAAGGTTGGCGGTTCAATCCCCAGCTCCTCCTGTCCACATGTCCAAGTGTCCTTGGGCAAGACACTGAACCCCAAATTGCTCCCGATGGTCAGGCCAGCACCTTGCATGGTAGCTCACTGCCATCGGTGTGTGAGTGTGTGTGTGAATGGGTGAATGAGAGGCATATATTGTGAAGAGCTTTGGATAAAAGCGCTTTATAAATGCAGCCATTTACCATTTACCATTTATATGAATAACAAAAATGGTTGTGGGACATTCGAGTGTTAGCCTCCTTTGTCTGTAGCGCCGGACAGGTACAACATACATGCATGAGGGTGGATTTCTATGATGGCTTCCACATTACATACATTTGTTTCTTAAAATGGGTGTACAGTATGCAGATAACACCAGTAACATTATGTCTTTGGTTGTCATCTTGACTCATTTTCTTTTGGGATGAGATGTTTTTTTAAGCCCTTTGAGGGTTTCTTTATCTTTAGAATTTGTATTTCTTTTTTTTTCTTCTACATTGTTCAGTTTTTATTTAGCTTTTATTTATTTGTATTTGTATGTGCAAATAAACTAAACCCAAACCTACATCAATAGATGGAGGTAGCTACCTGCTGTCCAGGCAGCTACAGTTTCCTGTCAAATTTAGTTACACGTCAAGCTTCACTTTACCAAATCCCTCTTGAAAGTTTACCTCTCGCAAAAGGAAGTGTGTGTAACCGAACAGGACGTCTTCCCGCCAGTCTGAGAAATCCAGTAGCAGGCTCTGCAGGGAGTTCTGGGAAATGAGGCGGAGCTCGTCGTCCATGTGAACCGTCAGTCTAAGAGTTGGAAAACATATAACCAGGGTAGAATGACTAAGATATTGCTAATAGATAGAGATGAATTAAAAAATGTTAAAGATCTTACTGACAGCGAGTGAAATAAAAAATCTATTCACTCTCTCTGACTCTCCTACACAGACTCTTGACTGAATTTACTGTACAGTAAAGATTATTCCTCATAACAAGAAACATAACATGAAAAATAACAGTGGAAGAAAAGCACAGTGCCTATGATGAGCATGTGAGAACATGCTAACAGTGCTTGAGGTCCGCTAACTCACCGTGAGAGCAGGTCAATGAGCTCGGGCTTGGACATGCCGTCGGGGAGGATACGAGGAATGGCTGCC
This sequence comes from Gephyroberyx darwinii, assembly GCA_900660455.1. Taxonomy (NCBI): domain Eukaryota; kingdom Metazoa; phylum Chordata; class Actinopteri; order Trachichthyiformes; family Trachichthyidae; genus Gephyroberyx; species Gephyroberyx darwinii. Next base: position 12,427 of record CABFOQ010053153.1, read on the forward strand.
ACACATGTCCTGAACAGGTCGATTTTAGGCTTCCTCTCACCACTGTCAACGAAAGAGAGAGAGAGAGAGAGAGAGAGAGAGAGATGAAGCCCCAAATTTGTGATTTATTTTGCCTTTTTTGCATTTAGATACCTTAGCACAGATCTGAATCTGATAGAAAATATGCTTTTTTTTCAACTTTCAGAACTCAAAATATAGGTGTGTGGTACATATTTACAAATGTTACCTATGTAGTGAAAGCTTTTATTAATACTCTTGTTTAGCTGTCAGCCCTTGTACCAAAATCTCAATCACTCAATTAATCAATTAAATTACTCAATACATAAAGGCAGTAGAGAGGCATCTTTCAATTTCCTGTATTACAGTTTGGGGTTTTAGCACTGGAAGACGGAAAAGTCTGTTCAGCTATTGAACTGTGTAGTTTACATACGTGATCATGTCCTCTGGTTCTTTGTTGAGCATCTGGACGTTGGTGAGCATCATGCAGCGGCCCACCTCCTTGTCCAGGTGTCTCAGGATGTTGTCCAGGGCTTTACGCACTTGGGAGTAATACAACGACATGCCTGCAGAAAACAGAGGAAGACATAGACCAAGAGTTACAGAGAGGAAACAGACGTGAAGGCGTGAACACAGATGCTCATGGCTATAGCTACACAGCTGCACACACACACACACACACACACACCTATGAGCTTGGCCTCCTCCTCGGTGAGCGTCTTGCTGAGGTAGGTCTTCTTCTTCTTCAGGGAGTTTCCAGAGGGCAGGGTGGCTCCTGTGTTGGGCATAGGAGGCTCCCCATCCTTCTGCTGTAGAGCATCTGCTATCACCAGGAACGCCCGCAGACCTATGTTCATACGCTGGAACACAGACGCAGCACAGCATCCTTACTCCATACCACAAACACTACAGCTACTCCTGTCGTTCAGGAACAACAGCAGACTTGTGGTTGTGCTTAAGAGAATGTGGCATTCTTGCGTCTGCCCCTCATGCAAGGCAAGATTCATGAGATATAACAGAACCTTTACTGCATAAACCGAGGTTTGAGAAGATTACTTTCTGATTAACTGCTTCAAATTGTAATCCGCACTACTCAGTGAGGAAGGTTTTTTTTGTTATCTACAACCACTAACATATTTTTTCATGATTTCTAAATTAAGATAGTCTCAATCTTAATGCTGTTACTATCTAAATGTTTCTGAGTAATCCACCAAGTACTCACCAATTAAAACCAATTAAAAGCAAAGCAATTTAAAAGCATTTAATTATTTTTTTAATAACCAGAATACTGTAATCCCCTGTGCATGTGACCCATTACTCCCCAGTCCTTGTTGTAACTCTCTCTGGTGGTGCAACAGTTACAACAGAGCACTTGTTCTTTACCTGCCTCGCTGACTAAGTAACACAAATAAACATTGGAATGCTTCTTCATCTAACATGCCTAAGGGATACACTGTTGATCTGTGTGTGTGTGCACGTGTGTGTGAGCTTTCTTTACCTCTGGATTGAGACTGAAGGCTTTGGCAGGTTTCCCAACACTCAGCAGGTCAAATATGATTTCCTTCATAGCAAAATCCAGTCTCTCCTAAATTTAGGACAGAAACGTTGGTGTTATGGTGTTTCAAGGTTTATGGAGCACGAGGCGGCTTGTGCCGTTGCAGTCTCCACTGGAGCATAGATCTTATTATTATTATTATTATTATTTTTAATAAATACAGTTCTGTGCAAAAGTCTTGTACATGTAAAAAAAATATCTGTAAAGCAAAGATGCTTTCAAAAATAATGGAATGGAAAGTTTCTAAACATCAAAACATTACTATAAAGAGCAGTAATGTAAAACTCTAATGCAGAACACAAAAAAATAAGACCTAATTTATATTAAAAAGTCTAGGCTGCCTAAGACCTTTTCACAGTATAAGGTGTATATATGGTGTATAGTATATGGTGTTTACAGTCAGCTTCTAGAGGAATATCACTAAAATATATGTCATTTGTTGGACGGTTTGAAGAACAAAGAGTGCACACAGTTTTAGTGTCTCAGTGTTGTACTGAGTTTTGAAAACCTCATTGCTGCCTTTCATACAGCGAGAGAGTGTAATCAATTTAGATAATGGATTCTGGTGAAATTAAAGTGTCAAAAATGTCTGATGACCTACATTCTTAGTAATCCTGTATTATCAGAGCAATTGTGGGAGTAGGTACTGAAATCATTTTCTAATGGTCTAAGAAGTTCATGAAATTGCTTCATTGGAATGTTTTCGGCCGGTTTTGCAACTTTGTTACCAAACAAGTTTGGCTTATGTTTATTTTTCTCACTGATAGTGGAGTAGTAAGAGGAACTTTGCAGTGTAAGGACTGGAGTGTATCCTGTAAAGACATACACTCCAAAAAAAACAAAACCCCCACTTCATTCCTCAGCTGTTATGAGCATATCCCGATGCTTTTTACACTTCACCTAAAGTGTGTATACACCTACATCTATGATTTCATGTGAGTGTTCATGTGTGCTACTGCATGTGTGTGTGCGCGTGTGCATGTGCCATACACACCTGGGCAATAAACTGGATGATCTTGACGAAGATATTAAGGGGCATGTCTCTGGGTACCACACTGCGACTGCCCTTGGGGAACAGAGTGGAGGTGATGGACGTCAGACGACTGGAGGGAGAAACAAAGAGGAAGACGGGGGAGGGTAGTGGTGATGAGAGAGACATGTAGGGATAGTCAGTAACATACCTCCGCACAAATGTTAAAGGTGTAACGTGTAGCATTTCAATTTTGAGACATTCTTTCATCCTCTTTGTGAAAGGGAGAAACAGGGTTTATGGGAAATGCCTTCATTTTGATACCACTGGCATGAAACAGAGGCTACTAATCATCTCAACTGGTCTCTACGGTGATGCGGACAATAATATATTGACGTTTAAAAATGCTACAAGTAGCACCTTTAAAATAACACCTTCCACTTTACTGATGGGAAACTGCATGTGCCTGTTACCTCTGTGTTCCAGTGTTGCTCTCACACTTGATGCGGATCATGTAGACCCAGAGCAGGCGGTAGAGAGACTCTAGAGCTACACGTGCCATCTTGGGGTCTTTATTCTGTAGACACATACACACACACACACACACACACACACACACACAGACAAATTCAGTACATCAAAGAAAACTTTCTGGGGGAAAAGTGTGGCAGTACACTTCCATGCATTCCTAACATAATGTAGCTAGCTAGCACAAACATGGAAACAGTAAAACTGAACTCGTAATCCACATTTATGAAGTAACCCCTACTGCCTAATATTAGGCCGTAATATCTCTTTCACTGCATCACACACAGAGGAAGGCCGACCTTGAGGTTGGAGAGGCAGTTGTTCAGGAAGATGTACCAGCGGCTGAGGAAGAGCTGCTTCTGACTGACACACAGCAGGCAGGTCACCAGGGGATACAGGGCCTGGTGGGGGTGGAAGAGGAGAGATGAGGGGCCACGTAGTCAGACATTTAGGAGAAAACATTTTATTTATTTGAAGAGCTCCATTTCCAAAAAGGTACACATAAAATAAATCAGTTCATTAGGTTCATCATTCATTGCCCCTAAAATACAGTGGACCAGCCTCCTCACTTTGATACTGTTACATTATTTGAGCCCATGGCTATTTACACAAAATATCCATTTTGGAAAAAAACAAAGGTCAATATAGAGGATCCATAATGTAAAAGTATTATTTTGTTAAGCAAGAATTTAGGTTACCTAATACTGGACATTATTACTGGTTTTAATTCCATGAAGTCAATCATTTTGTGTCACTTCTTTCAAAAAGTAGACAAACTCTTCATTTGCCATTTAACAGCGACGGTTACATTAACGTAGAGTTAGCCAACTCAATAACAACCTTTTACACAATTCATGTTTGAATTGCTTCAAAGTTTATAAATGTCTCATCTTAGTCAGCCACATCTCCCTTCATGACTGAAGAGGATTTAATAAGTGAAATCAACAAGGATCAATCCTCTCTTTCAACAAGGATTGAAAGAGAGGGTTTGGGATTGAAAATCATCTTTCATTTCATGCACAGAATTAAAGTGGTAGCATAGATAGCACCTTCATGAGGGTATAGGAGAGATGAGTACTGTACGTCAAAGTACTCTGAAGCCTGACGTTGACGAGTCTTTCATACCTATACAGTAGTGCACTACCCTTTAGCCTGCTGTAGGGACCTTTCACAGACATGGAGATCATTCTTTAACGTGAAAGCTTTGCTAATGATCAGTACAGATACAAGGTACAGATACACTTATCACTTGCTATCTGTCTTTCTGCCCTTTCTGTGACTCATCTCATATCCTCTCATGTCAGCTGGTGCAGTAGAGACTTACAGGAATAACAATTACAGGCAGGCAGCACGTGATTCACATTCCTCTCTGTCCTGGCCCGCCTGCGCTGACATGACAGGTTATTGTTTGTGTGCGTGTGTCCGTGTGATATTTGTGTGCAAAAAGTGAAAAATCATCTGTGTGTGTGTGCCGAGGTTCTATTGGGGCCTCAGTTTTCAATGCTTGGGTGGCTACGCAGTATTAAGAGTATCCGAGGAGGAAGCATGTAGGCTGACTGAATGACACGTCTGGGGCCCTGAGGACACACTGTCACAGCAGGGGAGCCGACGCACACACCCCGCATAGCACATCAATTACAAAAAGGAATGATCTTACATGGCAGCTTGATGTAATGCAGTTTTATGAGTAATACAAAGTACCTATCAGGAAACCTTGCCAATCCAAGTACGAGTACTTGGGAATTGGATCAGCATTGATTCTGACAGTACAGATACTATTGGTGCACCTCTAGTAAATAGGCCAGTGGTTGTGGGAAGATATTCTAAAGGTTTCATTTGAGCCAGCCTACATGATAGACTAAGTAATCTTTGGGCAAACACTCTCAGTAATTGGAAACAAACTGGGTTAAAAAAAAAAAAAAAATTCTACAAGAAGTGTCCCTAGTAATGGGTCGATGCCGAGGAAACTACTCAGGTGATGTTGCCTTTTGTTGTTGATTTTTAATCCTGTGTCTCAGTTTGTTATTCATTACTGAGAGCATTGCCCAAAACATGCTTAGTCTATCATTAACTAAGTGCCACGACTTACTTTTTCAGATAATGGAAATGGGAAATTTTGTCTCTACATTTTAACAGTACTTCCAGATTAAACAGTGCAATGTCCTTGCATGCTTGTTAACGAGAGCCCGCCATCTTACTCACACTGACATTGCCAATTAGCTTATTTCCGTCCCTGCTGAGGACACGTATTTACCATCTAGCACGGCTTCAAAAACTAGCCAGTGTATTGCGGCCCTAACTGCACTCCTGTCTCCTTCCCATGGAGAGATAAAAGCCCACGTTGGAGAATTACAGTAAGTGCTTTCAGCAACTGCTGGTAATGGAGAGGAAATGAAGAGAGATGAGGAGGGGAGAAACAGAAGAAGGGGAGAGACTGACCAGAGAGTGTTTCTTCCTAGAAGACAGGTCCAGGGTTGTATCGTACAAACTCTCCACAAAATTTCGTAGGCATGGCACGTTCACCTCGTTCTTCACAGTCTGGGGGAGGAGGGATGATACAGGAGTTATTAGATAATGGGTTGCTACATATTTTCCATCTCAAAATCCCAAACCTTTTTCCAGCCCCTAATGTCTTGACTCCATTTGAAGAATTTATGTGTGCTGATAGTGGCTGGGCAGTTTGACTCTTAACTACACCATAAGTATTAATCACAACAACAAATATTATTTGAATTGAAAGTGGGTGTACAGTTACATAAAACACATACTTTTCCAAACTTTTTATGGAATTACGGCTGCTTTATTGTATTATCTATATGTGTATTTTGTACCACCTTTGACAGACAGACCTTTTCTTAAGTGATAATAAAGCTTACTTCGATGCCCCTACAGACAGACAAAGACTAAACTCACAGGCTATGTGACATGCATGAGATCTAAAAACCAGGCAAATGTGGAACATCTATGAAGAAGCATCTGTATGTACTGGTGCTAAACAGCATGAGCATGATGCTGATTAATAATATCCACACTTCTTTGTTTACTGCAGAGAAAGAAGTACAAATCATTGCTCCTTCAAAAACATGGTAGCTCATGAAAACAAAGCCTAGTCCTAGAGAAAGTTACAGAGAAATATTTAGTTTTGAAGTGTTCTGAAGCAATATACATTTTGGTTTGTCGAGATAAAGGGAGACAGGAAGAAAACAGACGTCCAGACAGACAGGCAGACATATCACTTAAAAGATAGACGATGACTTCTAACTGACTTTATGGCCATAAATAATCCAAAACAGAGAGCCATCACAGTAAAATACACAGATCCAGCAGAATGACGGCGGATACTTACAGCAGCTACAGGAACAAGTATTTCCACAAAGAGTCCAGCTAGTGAGTGTTTAATGTCTTTGTCCTTCACTTCCAAGAAATACTGGGCACACTCCTAGAGACAGAGAGCGACAGGGAGCAAGCAAGAGAAAGGTTACACACAATCATGTTCATATGTAAACACAATCCAGATGATTAGAAATCGGTGTTGAAGCGAGCCCGTGAATGTCAGGTCACCGGTTTGAATCCCGGCTGTGGCCAATAGTACAACACTGTGATTGTACTGAGCAGCTCCCAGGTATGAATGCATGTAACTGTGAGTATGAAGCACAAGCTTGTGCACCGTCATCTTTCCCTGAGATTCCCAAACCATAACCCTGTAAAGGTATCAAATGATTTCTGTACCTGCATGAACTGGAAGGAGGCCTCAAAATCCTCCACTGGGTACATTTTGATGCGGAAGAACTTGACTCCCATGATGAGGCTGATGGTGGACTGGATGACGTAGGGGCTCTGCTCCTTCTGTCTCAGCTCCTTCAGCTCAGAGATAAACTTCTTCCTCACTGCTGGGAACCTGGGGAAGTGGTGAATAGATTTATATATGATAGCTTGGGAGCAATTTAGTATTGTGGCTTTAAGTCCATTGTAGACATTGTGAGGACAGGGTCCCACACTAACTAGGCATAGGAAAATACTGTAAAAATAAAGATATGCATGATATTTTTCAGTGAATCTTTTAGTTATGACAAATTTGTGCCGGTGAAGCAGTTTTGTATTTATAGAAGTAGGGTATTTATAAAGTTCGGTTTTGCCCATTTCACTAAACAAAAAAGTAATCCACCAATAAACTGACACCACTAGTCATCTTTAAGGTACCAGTCCAGGGTCCGGCACCACCTTGTTGTTTTCTATTCAGTAGATGCTATCTATTGAAAGATAGTTTGGTTATTTGAACTAACATAGCAAAGCAGGGGAAACTGTTGGCCTTGTATCCCATCTACTAAATATGAAAAGGGTATCATGTGTAGACTGCTCTCACTCTCTTAGTCCTAACTCTCACTAGATTATAAAATACAATCCCCAAATACACACACACACACACACACATGCACAAGCACACACACAGAAAAATCCTGCGTGTGTGTATATTTGTGTGTCCAGATAGGGTTTACGGACAGTCTCCAGCCCTATATTTAGAATGGCATCTGGACGGGCGATGTGGAGGCAATGTGTGCGTGTGCATTTGCGCCTGTGCGTTTCTGTGTGTGCTTTTGCATGCTTGGCGGAGGTTGCCACAGCAGTTAAGTGGGACAGTGACCAAGCCTCTGTGTAGTGCTGAGTGTTTGTTTGAGTAAGATATAGATAAACGCTGTACTCCTCACACCCAGTTGGAAATACACACAGATAAATCTGAGAATATGTGCTCAGAGCGTTAATGTGTGTGCGTACTGTACCTTTCCATCGTCCTGTGTGTGAATAAATGCCCTACAAATACACAAGGGGAGGGAAGCACTAACAAATCACCCTTTCATCTACTCTTTAGAGAGGTTAGAAATGAACTAAGACTCGCAATCGATCAAATGAAAGAAGCTCATCATCCGCAGGGTAGCCATCCATTAGACTTTCTATATTAATGTGTAGACATTGATCCACAATTGTCTGTGACTGTGCTCAACGGCTGTGACGGCTCAGCTAGTGTTTATGTTTTATGTTATGTTTGTGTGACAGCAGTGACTGAGCTGCTCTCTGCTCTGTGAACCCACGCCTCCTCCATCACAGTAATAACCTCCTGGAAACTGGGAGCTGCACTCAATCTCGCATCACACACGGCATTACTCACCATCATCGGCAGTGTCATTAACCTCCATTGCCGTCTCACATACTGGCTTATGCACACATATTTACTAACACAACTATATATACACACACACACACACACACACACACAACCCAAAAATTATCAAGGGATGGGCAACATCTGTTATTGCTGTTGCAGACGGGGTCAAAGGGAGGACAGGTACTGTACTGCACATGAAGTTCCACCCTGATAAACAAGCCCGCTGTTGTAACATGAACAGGCTCAACATTTAGCCTGCATTGAAAATTAAGTGATGAAGACTTTTATTACAAAATGAAATATCCACCATTTGAAAAGAAATGAGAGCTAGGCTTACAAAATGATTGTTAGCACAAAATTAGTAAGAAAGTATGGTATTATCTTTAAAGATAGTAAGTAATGCATTTCTTTATCTGACTGGATGCTCAATATCTTGGAGATATTGAATAATGAACTTCAGGTAGAGATTTTTTTTCCCCAACAGATTGTCACTTATGAGGAATTTTGTAAGTTGCTTTGTATAAAAGCGTCTGCTAAATGATGTAATGTAATGTCATTTTGAAAATGAACTCTACAAATATACAAATTCAAACCAAAAGATCCAATGTATCTTATAAAAAACAATGAAAAAAGATACAATGTACATTTTTATGTACATACACAAAGGTTAAATGCACGCATGTACGCACACACACACACACACACACACACACACACACACACACACACACACACACACACACACACACATCTGGTATAGCTGTGGTGTTTTGGGAAACCAATA
>CABFOQ010053153.1:21441-34667 GCA_900660455.1 Gephyroberyx darwinii
AAAAACAATGAAAAAGATACAATGTACATTTTTATGTACATACACAAAGGTTAAATGCACACATGTACGCACACACACACACACACACACACACACACACACACACATACATAAATACGTCCAGTGAGTGGAAGCCTACCTGGACTGAGCTACAACCCCGACTACTTCAGCATACAGGTCAGCCACAATGTGCATGTTGCCTGTGTTGGGTCCCAGATACCTAGAAGTAAATGTAAACATTACACATTACACACAACTTCCCAAGATATGTAAGACCTGTACAAAACGCATGTGGATGGGTCAGAAACTCATCTTCATCTATTTCATTCAAGAATATTAGTTCCTCATTCATTACCCTTCCTTATATTTGAAGTGCTTGAAGGCCAGATTTATAACTTCCTGAATCAGTCCATCCAGGAGAGGATGGAGGGGGATCTGAGGTTGAGAGAGAAAGACGTCATGGTGATTACATGTGAACATTCAATTCAATAAATCCAATCCAAATATCTATTTCTCCCTATTCTGTTCATAACACAGAGCAGTAAGATCAAACACAATGCATACTGAGAGGAAATGCTGAGCTTTACCTGCTTTAAGACTTCAATGAGCACTAGGGAGAAGATGAAGTCTATGGCCAGATCTCTCCTCTCCAATAAGTAGTCCTTCTGTTGCTCATCACTGAGACAGAGAGTGGTAGATAGATAGATAGATAGATAGATAGATAGATAGATAGATAGATAGATAGATAGATAGATAGATAGATAGATAGATAGGTAGGTAGGTAGGTAGATAGATAGATAGATAGATAGATAGATAGATAGATAGATAGATAGAGTTATTGTGTTTTTCTATTATGTGTTTTTATTGTATAATAAAGGTGAGAAGTTTTGAAAATTGAGTGCATGTGCTGTTTGTGTTCGCTCACTTCTTGGACTTGGTGTTGGCCCTGGGTCGGTATTCGTGGGACTCGTCCTCCAGGCCGTTCTGCCTCTTGTACCAGTCAAACAGAGTCCTCAGGATGGACGGCAGGCAATACTCTGCCAGAGAACTCATTGTGCTGATCAACTACACAGAAGGACAAAGGAGGAGCGGGTGAAGGACGAAGAGAGAAAGATGGGTTTTCCCATTGCCTTTCTGATACTTCCTCTTAGTCTTAAATGAGATGAATGTCTACGGCTGGATTTAGTTTGGAGATGAAAATGGGGCACATACCTGGTCGAACTGTAGGTCCTCTCCTCTTTGCAGGGACTTGTTTAGAAGCTTCTCCTGTGAGATGAGAATAGATGGAAAACATTCATGTCTCGAACTGCACACCTGAGATCAGGTAGACATTACCCTGTAATTCACTGACAAAAGAGCAGCTCGCACTTGCAGTGTCTTTCTCTCTCTTCGCTTCACATAACAGGCTTCACAGCCAATCAGACTTAAGACTTAAATGTAAGATGTTTTATACTATAAATGAAAACATTCTGGGTCTAAATGTTATGAAGACGTGTGTGTGAATGTGTAACTGCTGGTGGACTAGACCACATTGGTCCTGGTACAAGCATTTTTACAGGATCCCGCATCTCTACATCTGGCAGTAGATCATTGTAATTCAATAGTTAGTTCGAGTAAGTTGGGTCTGCTATTTGCCCTTGAACAGGCTCCTCTGTGGAAACCCAGCATCATGGTTTTATGTGTCATTGCACTGTCTGCATTCCCTATATCTGTGACTGAGAATACACATTTGAAGGCCAGTTTCATCAAGGATGTTAAGCTTATTCCAATGTCACACTCAATTTAAGTCCTTCTGGATTTGACCATCCACTAAGTGACTAAAAAATGAATGTAACTGTCAAGGTTTGAAAGGAGTGTCTATAAGTACACCCAGAAGCAGTTTCGTCACCTAACATCAGACTAGACGCTCGGGGACCAACTTTGGCATGTTCCTTTCATGAAACATACCAGAAGGTGAGCCTTGAGCGCAATGCAACCCAAACCCACACAACTGAGATCATTCACAAGTCTCAATTCAACCTCTAAGCCCAAAGGGGCACTTTTCTTGCACGCTTTGTGAACGAGACAGAGCAAAAGGTAACATGAGAGATGTATAGGCTACATGCAGAAAGACAGCCGATACATCTGATAGCCCCTGCATGCAGGATAAATGGCAATCTGTACAGACATCTACATTGGTGAGCCATTCCTTGGGTGGAATATAATCCATCAGCTGTCTGTGTTTTTTCAACTTAAAGCTCATTATGTGTCTGTTGAGGTGGCGCATAACCAGGGTTGGGTTGTAACAGAATACTTGTAAGTCGTAACGTATTCTCAATACGAAAAAAACAACAACAACTGTATTCTGTCACGTTACCATTATCTCTTATTAGATATGTATGAAAATAAAAGGATTACTTCTGGGAATACTCAAGAAACTCAGATGGCCAGTTAAATAGTGGCTTTCTAAAATGTGTCATAGAAGAAAATTTGTGTTAGTATGTAATTCTTAAATCAATTTCCTGAATGTTGTAACTTTTAGCTTTCTATATCTACACCGGTGACCTTTATATGTCAAATATAGCAAAGTAATCTTAAAGTAATCATACATTATGTTACAGATTACAATTCTGATGAGGTAACCAGTAACTGTAATGGAATACATTTTTAAAGTAACCTACCCAACCCTGTGCATAACGTATATGGAAGCACCTACCCCTCCTTTCTTAGGGACCAGGAAATTGTTCCAGGATATTGCAGCTATCAAAATATTTAAACAGAAATATTGGTTCTACAGCACTGGCAGCTAGATACCAACAGGATGTGCTGCTAAAACAGCTGGTGAAATACCAACTTCTGACCTTGAGCATGTGGAAGCTATCTCAAGTAGCTCTACCGCTGTGTGAAGTAAATTAAAACAGCAGCAACTCAGAGCTCAGAGCGTGGTGGACCAAAAACTCAGAGTGTGGAACAATTAAGGTGAGAACAATCCTCACAGGTTAAAACGTAAACGGTGAAAGGGTGAAGAGGCGATAGGATGAGATAGGATAGTACAACACCTGTAAAGCCCATAGGTCTGGATGGTATTATTGCACAAGGCTTTAACAAATGACCCACAAGAGGTTGCGTCCCACTGTGAGATGTCACCTAAAAGAGGAAGCTAATTCCCGAGACACAGTTGTGCTATTAACCACTGTTCATTTTGGAGACTGGAACCTCAGGCCTGCTAATGTGTAAAATAGGGCTTACAAATTTAGTAGGCCTATTCTAAATTAGGTTATATTATAAAACAAGCTAGGAAGTCGAGTATGCATTATAAATAAAATCAGGGAAGCAGAGAAGCAGCGGAGCTCGTCGACAGCATCACTTCCTTTGAACGTAAGGCATCAAAAGGATAAATCAGTCCATACTCTCAGCATAAGTCCCTCTGGATAACAGCTAAAATGCCCAATTTGTAAACGTAAATACCACGAGCCGAGAGAGAGAAGAGCTGAGGGAGAAAAAACAAAGCGATAAAGCCACTCACCAGCGGTTCGGCCATGATGATGCGTATCTTGCGCTCCGAGAGCGAGGTGAAGTTGGCGAACAGGCTCTTTAGGACGAACTCGCCCGGCTTGCTCTCGGGGTCCACGTTGATGGGCGCCATGACGACAGGACCCTTCCTCTCTCCCAAGGTTCCGCTGACTGGAGGGAGGGGCGGCTTCAGTCCCACCGGAGAGGCTGGGGGACAGTCAGGACAAGTCAGTCAATCTACTGTTCATCCCCTGGATACATGAGCGTCTCTGTTTACACTGTTAAACTAGACAATATGATTCCTCAAGTACTGTTTGACTACACTGTGTACGGTATGTGTCCGCCATGATGCCAAAAGATTGCATCCCTTAGTTTCCAGGCACACATACGCACCACGTGCACTGTTTATTCACAAACATACACACTCACACACACACACACACACACACTGTTATGCTTGGAACCCTGACTGGGCAGCTGATGTTTTTATTTCTCCCTGCTGATGACATCATTAGAGAGGCTGGGTACTATGAGCTCTCATGTGACAGAATGACAGAGAGACAGGGAGGGAGATCGACAGGGAGAGGTCAGTGTCTAGGGGGGTATGAGAGAGAGAGACAAACAGACAACAGACAAGACAGACAGAAAGCAGGGTGGCCCCATTCCTGTCATTCGCCTCTAGGAATACTGTGACATGACACGCCCTTAAAATAGAACAACCTCATCACTCAGTAACTGCAAATTTCCACACCCTCAGTGACTACGCAGTATGAAAGCTTAGGCAAGATCAGGAAAAAAAGCATATGATGCAATTTGGGGTGTTATTACTGACATTTAAACATAAGTTGACCATTTAAATGCTGTTAATAAACCCAAACACACACTCCAGCATTGTTGGTGGTTGCAGAAGGAGGCTTGTGACGAGAGTTTTTGCCAGTTTGGATCCCTGGATGCGCTGGGAAGAATTAAGAGGGGAAAGCAAACGAGAAATGTTCTCCCCTCCATAAACAACTGCTGTTGACAAATGCCCTTGAGCAAGGTAGTTAACCCTTGTTTTTCCAGTGGAGAAGGTGAAACATAACAACAAAACACGCGGCACACCGTAACATTCCCCAGACACAGCTCGTGTTTGTGAGTTAACAACTCTCCATGTGCCAGGGTGCATTGACCTTTCGTGACCCTGCGACCTGACCCTGATAATTTCACTGGAGAGGTGAAATGTAAACACTACATCCAGGACTGCCCCCCCAGGAGGACATATATCGGGCCATATACTGTACACATCAACCTGTTTGTGGAAAACCTGAGCACTTGCACACTGCAACATGTGTGCATGTATAAACCTGCACAAATACACACACCTACGCGCTTACCGAGACCCTTGATGAAGCTGATGACACTGGCCCTGCTCCATCTAGTTGGCACCTCCATGGTGCAGACAGACAAGACAGAAAGACAGGGATAAAGGTGGGTAGGATGTAGAAGAAATGGGATACAGGAGAGGGTAGGAGGATGAGGAGGGACAGGGGAGTTGAGTAGTCTACGGGCTGTAAACTACAGTTCCCATGATTGACAAATAAAGAAATCCCTCATGGGAAATGAGTGGAACAGAAGAAGTTTGTCACTATTATCCAACTATTCCATCATGACAGTAACAACAGGTATCCCAGTGATGTCTAGTTTAGGTACCAAGTTTAACCAAAGCTAAACATTTGTAGATCTGTCCTTGAACCATCCGTGACTGGGGTGAGAAAGCAAACTCTCATGACAGCAGAATCACAGCTGTATCGCACATTCAATCCAAATGCAGTACGAAGACATCTCGTATCCGCAGGAGTGAGACAGCTTGACGTCTTAGAGCCGCGAGTGCGATCGCAGAGGAAGAGACGGTGTGAAAGTGTCTTCTCCCAATAAGAGAAGAGACAAACGACGCCGCCCCCGTAAACGCCAAAGTATTCTGTTGTAAGGGGACTCTGCCAAAAGGGAACGGGAAATACTCCACTCTACTCCTCCATGGCAGGCTTGGACAGTGCAGAGGCTGCGTAGGGCCCCATGCTTGAGCGCAATATAAGCCTACAGACCACGTATCAGTCTCTCCTTTGGCTTCTGGTCCTTATCCAGTCCGCCGTCACTCCTCTGTCTGAGAGACACTTCCATGCCTCTGGAGTTCTTGTCTGCCCATTGGAAAGATGCGTTGAAACAGAGTGCTGCTTTGGAGGTGGTTTTGTGGCTGTTCTGAGGTTGTCAGTAGTAGTTTAAAAAGTCTGCTCCTTGTGGAGGTCTGACCAGAGAGTTGGGTTTGGAATTTCAACACTGCCCTGAGAGAGAGGAGAGGGGAGGAGAGAGGCGCTATATATAGACCGCTGGCGGTCACTGTCTTACATACCCACCACTCCCACTGACCCGTACTCATACACAAATGTGCACACACACACATACACACACACACATCCAAACACGAACACAGAAACACTCAGGGTCATGTACACATGCGTGCGCGCGCACACGCACACACACACACACACACACACACACACACACACACACGCACACACAGCAGGGAAGGAGGAAAACTCAATAATGTGGTTAATTACAAAGCAAATAGCACTAATCTAGTACAGAAAATACAAGGTAATATAGTAATACTAGTAATCCGCAACAGTCACTCAATCACATAAATATGAAGTATATGTGTGTGTGTGTGTGTGTGTACATGCATGCATGTACGTATGTGCATGTATGCGTGTGTGGGTGGGTAGAAAACAGCAGGACGACTAACAGTGTCCAGTAGAGTTGTCGATACAGCGCAGTGGCTCCCAGGAACCTCATAGACATTGGCATGACTCAGAGTTTTCAGAGATGAGTCGGCAGATATTTGTCTAGTCGATAAAAGCCTTCTTTAATCAAATGCTGTTTTCTAATAGGATGACTTCCTAAGAGACCTTACCTTCAGATCACACGTCATGCTGGCAGACGAGCCAGCATGACTGAGACAATGAATCATGACTAACACCTGCACGATGAAGCGATAACACGCATACACACCCAGACACACATCACAAACACAGCCTCTATCAAACATAAATATATTGTAGAGGGTCATGATAAGGGCGGCCCGATGGCCCAGGGTCAGTAAGGTGTTAACTCAGGTTGGAAAAGCAACAAGTTTCCTTAGGTTGAAAATAATGGATCAGTCCTGTCCTGTTTGTGCAACTTGTTGGCAATTTCCATGTAAAGCAGATCAAGATGACTCATTTTGAAAAGCACTGAAAATAACCCGCACACACACACACTGGATGCCCACGACAAGAGCCGGCAGCACCTGGCCTGTAAGTTGGCAAAGCAGACAGCTGACAACCCCTCATCTGATTCATGTATTGACAAGACAATGTTTTACCAGCATTGTGAATTTATCTTGTTTTTATATGGTCCAGTTACTGCTGGTTATAGTCACACGAGAGCTTCAGTTTGTTATGAGGGCTCAGCCGTGAACGCAAGTCAGTGAACCAAGGCCAATTCATACTTTGAAATAAGTAATAAATGACTTACATTTATGAAAAAGGGGTTATTTTCGTTTTTGTTTAGCAGTGAAAATATACTGCACAGGTAGAACTCGTGGAAGTACAAAACATTCTCAACGTTGGACTCTTTCATAAAACCATATCCTCGATTTGTTTTGTGTGTGTGTGTGTGTGTGTGTATAAGATACTGCTAATAATAATATACAAGGGGCAAATTCAAGTTGATGAAGTCAGTTATTTATCTAGTGATTTCACGAGGAAAGTTTCAGCTTGAAACACAAGCTCAACTAAATAGGCCTCTTCCTTTTGCTTTAGTCTCCTGTTTGCCGTTTTCGTGACCCTGGAGCCGAGACAAAAATCACTGCTGCTAAAACTGAAAAAACTTGGCGTGGAAATGAGGAAGCATACAGGCTGCATTCATACATTTCTGGTCTGTCGTTCTTTCTCTCACACACTCTTTCACTCTCTCTCTCTCTCTCACTCACACACACACACACACACACACACACAAAGAGATCAAAGAGCTTTTCTAATACCTAATGAGAGGGAGACACACAGACAACACAAACAGGTTTGAGCGGTAGGACACAAAAAAAACAACACCGACTTCAGGCTACTAAAAGCTCTATCTTCTTAAGAAAGACCACTAGCCTATCTACGCATCACCTACTTCAACAAGAACGCATCAATGTTAAACTTTAACTGCAGGCTGCATGGTGACGACTATATGAGAGTCCCAGCAGTGCAGCAGGAGAGCACTCCTCTGTCTCTAAGCTTCATCTGCTGACAGGGGAAAGGATGTCAAACGAGAGGCAGGTTGAACAAGAAAACGCTGCATGCCTCAGAGTGACGTAGCTCCAGCTTATGTTTGGTAAACACTGACTGTACAACCAGGTCAGTGTTTGAAATGAGGGTGGGAAATGAACACCCGCCACCCGCTAAATGCAGGTGATTTTGAGCAGTGGCTGGTAAATCTGTTATGTCCACTATCCACTGTGGCAGGTGAACAAAGTTTTCCCAGTTTACCCAGTTTACCCACTTTACGACGCATGCTGCCACAGTGACACTAACGCACTCCCCTCCGTTTATGTCCGATATGCCGATGTCTGATCTTCCCATGACCAGTCTCAGACACCGTACTTAGCAACACAGTTTCAAAACAAATTGTTTTGATATGAAATCTTGTTACCGAGTAAAACATTAAAGAAGGCTCTCCGTGACCAATCCGGGGCACCGTACTAAAACATTAAGTAGGGCAACCGCACCGCCCACTACATCAGTTTTGATTGTCTACCCTGAGGCTAGATGAGACTGTCAAATGTGGCAAAATATTTTGGGAGTTAAGAGGCTAGCAGACACAGAAAATAAGAGAGGTGGCGCGTTTCAGAAAGTGTAGGTGGAGACATCGCGGCCGAAGGAAAAAAGAGCGATATTTCAATGAGAAGTGAGCACATGACGAGAAAGACAAGATTTTAATAACAGAGTTATAAAGCAGCTCAGTTCTGCTCTCTGTGCTCGTTTGAACGTGCTAGTTTTAGTTTAAGAAGCTTCATTTTGTCTGCTTTAAGAATTACATCATTGTCAACATATTTGAGGAAAAACATGAATTATAGCCTCTTAACACGTGTGGCGTGTTTGATTTAAAATGTAATACTGATTTAGAAAAGTGTCTGGTAAACAATGTGACTAGTGGATGAAAAAGTGAATTTCCCACCCTGCAAGAAATTAAGAGTTAAGAGTTTTTAGTCTTTCAACTCTTCATATATTACTCAACCGTGGGCCCAAAGAAAGAAGCACTTCAGAGACTGACTGCTTCTTCTGCTGAGTAATGCGCTGCATAATTAATATAGAGAACTGCTGATGAGCCAGATCTAGCCTCCGCTACCCCCTGGAGCAGTTCTCTCTTTCTCTCTACCCTTTTCCTCTCTTCCATTATTATGTAACATTGCCAATTGACATTGTGGATCATACTAAGATGTGTGTCTTCTCTTTAACTCCCGGCCGTCCACACACAAACAAACAAAACAAGCGGAGGATGTAGGATCCACTGACCATCGCTTGGTACTGTTAGGACAGCAGACCAAACCATGTATCCCTTCCATATGTAAACAAGCAACTAGAGCTGTGATGTCAGCGTCTGTACTCACTTCCTCCTAAGGACTTCAGCAGAGACTTGATGCTGATGTCAAAGAACCCTGAATCCTGCTGGCTGGTCGCCATGGCTGCAGAGACTATGTTGCCACGGTGACAGACAGCAGAGGGAGGACAGGATGGCAGGATGAGGCGGTGCGGACAGAGGAAGCGAGAGATAAAGAGGAGTGCGCTCCGAGAGAGAAGACTGAGACTGAGAGAGAACGAGAAAGAGAGAGGGATGCTGGTGGGCAGCCAGCGATGCGGATGTTGCGTCTCTCCCTTCTACTGCCGACGAGCGCGCGTGTGTGTGTTTGTCTGTGTCTGTGTGTGTGCGCGCGAGAGATAATGTGTGTTTGTGAGAGAGAACGAAAGAGAGAGCATGTGTGTCAGCAGCACTCAGCCTTGCTCTGTGTTGCTATCTTGCTCGCCAACACTCCCCATCCCCTCTCTGTTTCGCTCTCGCAGGTCAGTGATACACAGATGTTGGGAGATGCAAACAGCCAATCCTCTTAGCGGAAAGAGAGAGAGAGCGAGAGAGACAGAGAGAGAAAGAGAGAGAGAGCACTGCACAGGGAGACAGCAGAAAATAGAAGGACGGTGTGAAGAAGCACAGGAGGAAACTATTGAGTGAGGGACAATGGCGAGAGAGCGAGATGGGGGGTATTGGAGAAACTGGAGAAAGGACAGGAGCCAGCTTGCTGTGACGTTTGCTGTCCAGATCTGGCTAGCAATAAGTGCTGAGTGACAGTGCTACGAGCCCTCCCCAGCCAATGAGAGCTGAGAGAGCGGTGACAGGCGCGGCAGGCTGCACCAACAAACAGCCAGGGAAAAACACTGGCCATCAGCATCATCACATCAGTCCTAGACTATAACCTTGCCACCTCCCCCTACTGGTGAAAGATGACACTGCAACAATACACAGCAACCCAGTCAAAACAAGCTTGGGTGTATTTGAACAACTAAGTAAAAGTTCAAAAGCCGCCAAAATCTTTCTGAAATACTCACAAGGAAGTTGGAGATGAAAAGTAATAAGACCCTCAAGCGTAAATGTCCTATAGTCAGGACCACTTCACATCAAGATAAACTGGGATTTGACTGAGAAATGCATGCTGTTTCTCAACAATGCCTTCTATTGTTCACCACTCACAGTGGTGCTCAAGGGCACCTCAACAGTGATAGCTGAGGGAGGGGAGGGAGATTCTTAACCGCTTTCCCACTCCTGATCTTCCTGGCCAGTCTGGGATTCTGGTCAAAAGGCCACTTCTCTAACCTCAAAGTCATGACATAGAGCATGTCAAATCCTGTTTCAGTCAAATCATTCAAGTTTATAAGGAAACGTATAGCAGTGCTTTTTCACAGACTATTAAAATGAGAGCAATGAAGAGAGCGTTTCTTTGGGCCTTTTTGTGTTGGGCCAGATGTAACACACAACATATCTGGGACAAGAACAAAGACAAATTTGGTCAAAGTACAAGATAAGACCAATTAACATGTTCAAACGGCAGTTTGAAGACATACGACTGGAATTAAATACTCAAATACCATGTAAAACTGTAACAGACATGCCCTGATAAAGACTAATAGTGTCCATCTGAGAACGGCTGTGTCTGAAGTCTATTCTGGGACTGTGCTAGTGTGTGGGGCACAGCTACCTAGAGATTAAAGGAAAGGGTCTGTAACTGGGAGGTTGCTGGTTTGAATCCCCAAACTAACTGGGAAAACCTGGGTGGGGAAAAACAATGAGAAACACTCTTGAAACAATCCTTGAGAAAGGCGCTTAACCAGTGGAAGTGCTCAGTGGCTGTGTGTAAACGTATGAATGTGAAGCAGGCTGGTGCTGAGAAAGAGTGTGTGTTTCTTAATGACGATTAAACAAGAAGCCATTCTGGTGGAAAATGACCTTAAATAATAATAATGGAATTTTTAGATCAATGCAATTAAATCACTTTTGCTCTTTTATCACCTAAATTGATTTTTAAAAATGATAGTTGGTTCCTTGCCAAAGTAGCTAGAGGAGAAGTCACCAGCCACAGCCAAAGTTCACCAGCATTTGGCTGGTTAGTTTCACAGCCTAGTGCTGCTGTGGTACAATTCTGGATCGGTCCTTTAAAGAGCTTAAACAACAGCTCCTGAAAATTAGATACAATAGAAAATAAATTCTCTCTCTCTCCTCCAATCATGTCTGGACAAGTACAGAAGGGTATGACGGCCATCGTGGTGAGGATGCTGAGGTGGGGTGAGGAAGAGCGGGAAGTACAAATGGATAATTGGGGTCATTATGTAATTCCCTGAACTGTGGAAGTGCCACAGGACATGGGGAGGGGTGAGGGAGGGAGAGAGGGTGCGAGATGGGTGGAGGGGAAGAGGGAGTGTAAGGTACAGTATCATTCAAAGCCACAGCTCACAGGGGAGCAGCGTGGCCTGGTTCACATTAACAGACAATTACAATCTAATCTCAACGGAGGAGAAGCGATAGAGAGAACTACTGCAGGCCTATTCCCGTCTCTGGCCAAACTTCTGCTTACTCCCTTAGAGTCCTGGGCCAAATAGCAGTGGCAAATAACTCCCAGTCTTTGTTTTAACCTGCTTTGTACAGCGGATGGTTGCAGTTTACCGCATCGTAACGTAGGACAATTCAGACAGCGTAGCGTCAAGTTAACAATTACAAAAAAGTAAACTATGTTGGCTTTCAAAACGCTTTCCGGTGAATCTTTCTGGCACACAATGAATTCTCAAATGTATAACCTCTACCCGTCTGCTGCACCAAGCAGGTGAAAACAAACTAAGAATGATTTGCAAATACTATTTGACCCTGTTCTGTTCCTTAACCTCAACCTCACCCCGTCTCTGTGCCACGCCCTCCTATTCAGGAGAACGTGAGAAAGAATCTGACAACTGTCAAGCGTGAGTGTTTGTTGACCCCATTTTTCTCATATTTTTCCTGATGTTAAAAGCTTATGTATGCCCGATTCATATAAGCTGTGGTACTGTGGGAGAGCGTATTGCTTGTTATCTTGCGTATTGCTTGTTAGCAGACTAAGACATCCAGCATCCTGATAACCGTTTGTTCATTTCTTTAAATGTAAATTACCTCATAAACAAACTACAGACAAAGAGGGGACTTGTTAGTGTTAGGCTGGAACAGCCTAAAAGAGATGAGCATTATAAAAAAGATATTAAATGAGACCATAACAAAAACCGTCAAACTATACTCTATTTAACAACACGTACGATCTGATGTAACCATGTAGAAAAACCGTGGAGAATTATCTACCAATGTGGCACGGATGTCGGGTTACTGAGAGTGGGTATGTTGTTAGAGTGGGAACCTCCCATCACAGGTGATGTGTTGAATTAGACCCACAACACCTCCAGAAACTGGTTATTTATGAGCAGAACGGGGTGTTGCGGCCACAGTGTCACAGGGACGACTCCAACGTATCCCAACTTACCTGCTTTGCGGAATTTCCTATCACAAGGAGTCAGCCGATCCTTTATCAGACTTTTTTTTGGTCTTTTCATAACTTTCTCAGAATACAGTGTCTGTGGAGAAGGAACGGCTTTCGGACAGAGAAAGACGTGAGGGTGGCGTGTGCGTTCAGGTGAAGCTCCAAGGAATGAAAAACTATTCAAATTCATGAACAAAGATTGTAATAGGGAAATCATTTCCACAGACTGACATGACACATTTATTGAGTTTGCAAATGAAGTGATGTAGAGAAATAAAAAAAACACATGTACACCCACCCACACACACACACACCCAACACACACCCATCCAACACACACCCATCCACACACGCACACACAAACATTTAATTGTCAACACAGTTCCTTGAGGCAAAAAACAGCTCAAGTAATATTTCTGAAAGACATGGAACTAAAAACATTAACTCCTCCTTGCACATGCGTGCACACACACACACACACACACGCACACACACACACACACAGCTCCTAGGATTCCGCACATTCTGAACAGGGGCCTGGGCATGCCAGCTGTTGGAATGTGACTCCTCCACACATAAAACACACACACACCCCACACACACACACACACACACACACAAATACATACAC
>CABFOQ010053156.1:17755-39050 GCA_900660455.1 Gephyroberyx darwinii
CCATGTGAGCACGGGGAGAACATGCAAACTCCACACAGAAAGGTGTGGGAGATAACCCACCTGGGCACCCCTGAGTCAATAGCGCCCCAGGCGGGAATCGAACCCAGAACCTTCTTGCTGTGAGGCAGCAGTGCAATCACTGCACCACCATGCAGTCCTGTTAATATCCTACCATCAAAAAATGAAACATCAAAAAAAGAGCACTGAGAGTGAACGGTGGATATTACAGTCCATGTCTTGAAGTTTCAGAGAAAAGATGAACAATGTTCACCCCAACAAACACACCAACCTCCTTCTCTGATCCAGTATCACCGGTCTGTTGTGGTTGCAAGCTACATAGTTAGCTGCTTCTGAGAAGCTAATGATTTTGCGTCTTGCCAATACAACATGGCAGAAAGTCGTCATTGTATAATACCAGGGTGTCAACCTGCACAAAGCCCAAAAGGAAAATCGACGGTGAGCTTGGGCATTTCATTGATGAGTATCGGACGGCAGATTCCTATGCAGTGCACGTTTCCAAAAGGGGCTGCAGTCTGACTTTTACCCAACACTCTGTCACCAAGTTTGCAAGGTTGACACCTGATGCCATTCCCACTCAACTCAAATAAGCAATTATCTGCAAGAAGCCACTGCTGTTTATTCACGGGTAATGTTAGCTTTCATATGCTAGCATCTGTCCTGTATTATCTAGTTATTTGTCTTCCAACAATCATAATAAAATAGGATCAACTGCAGCTGCCCATTTAACAATGTGGCGAAGGCTTCATCATTTCTCCTGAATGAAGTTGAAATGACTGCCATATTGCTGTAAAGCCTTGCATTGGTACCAATTTCAAGGGAGCGCGAGAGAGAGAGAATTGGGGAGCAGATGTAAAATGTTGGTAGAATGACAAACACTTCTAGGCATATCCTGCTCGCCGTGCGGCTGGGAATTAGGTTGTGATCTGCTTTGGGCTGAGTAGTGCAACATTTGCAGAGAGGGCTTCCCACAGGCAGCATCCCATCGCCCTCCCTCAACTCCTCATATAAATAAAACTCAGCCACAGTAGGCAGCGATGGAGATCCAGGCTTCATTTTATTCACAAAACAATAACTTAACTTGGGCCACCCTGCTCATCAGCGTGACCGCTGCCGTCTCGGCCCACGGTGTTCCGGTTCAGTCTCGGCCCTCCTGCCAGTCTCATATCCACTCACTGGAAGAGACAAACACCATGCCGTTGTCCAATTAGCCTCATTTGGCCGCAGCCGGTGTCGGATGAGAACCAGACTACCAGCCTGATTCCCTCCTCGCATCCATCAACCGCACACATACATACATACACACACACCCATCTGCCACATATACAAATTATGGGATCTTTATGGATGACAGTTTAGAGTGAGAACAAATGAGAGGCGGTTTATGTATTTTCACTCAGAGGGTCCAAGGCTGGGGCGGGGGTGTGCCATCATTTATTGTTTTCACACTTTGGGCGATGTGAAGCCCTTTGAGACTGTAACTGATTACGGGCTATACAAATAAATGTGATTTGATTTCATAATTTCCCTTTGTGTTATGTTGTTTTGTTTTTATGTTTTTTTTTTTTTTATAGTAGATGATAAATACTTTGCTGTGCATCAATGGCTAGCACAGCAGACAGGAGTTGGCTTGCTGTGTCCTTGAGTAATGCTAAATTGCCAGGCAGTTTGCATGACTCACGCCTAAACCACCTCTCTTTTGTTCTCACTCTTAGCTGTCCATAACATCCATCCATAACATCCTGCCCAAGAATGTGATGGAAGGTAGAATGTGGCATGTTAATGATTGTTTTTGCTCTTTGTTCTTCAAGGGGCTCTCTGCTTGTGTGGGGGGGCTGGATTATGAAGTCAGGCAAAGGAGACCAGTGCATCTCATCAGGTTGCCTGATAGGGCTGAATTTCTTAGATTATCTGTGCAAAAATGTTCTGCAATTGTTTCTTGGTTAGTCACTGTTAAAAACTGCCATCTTGTATTCACATTTTTTGCTCAAAACTGCATATTTCCATCCATTAAGATAGCTTTTTTTATTCTGGTACCTTAATGGATGCATGATGATGATGATGTTTGAGGAGCACCTTGATTCCAGCTTGTAGGTGATCTCATCACTCTGACCTCAGTCTTAAATG
Organism: Gephyroberyx darwinii; assembly: GCA_900660455.1. NCBI lineage: Eukaryota > Metazoa > Chordata > Actinopteri > Trachichthyiformes > Trachichthyidae > Gephyroberyx > Gephyroberyx darwinii. Next base: position 19,901 of record CABFOQ010053156.1, read on the forward strand.
ATGTAATGTGACTGCCAGGCTAACATTTGTATGCAGTACCTATTTTGGAAAATGTCATTTCTCTCCTTATTTTGTTTTTGTTATTGCCAATAGACAAAACCATTAACTCACTATGAAGTGCCATTGAATTCATTATCAGCAAACTGCTATTATGTATCATGTAGCTAACTGCTAACAGGATGTTTGCTTGGCTAATGCTCCTTTGCTAGATCACTAGTTTATGTACAGTAGGCTATACTTGATGCTACTTAAGGCAGAGGCGTCACTGTTGATGTGGTGTATGCTGAGTCATATGAGTCTCCTTTTGCAGTGTCCAACGTAGTAAACAGCACGACGCTAGGTAGAGCTAGGTGCTTCAGGTCGATGACAGAGACAAGCACCCTGACAATTTAGCTCACCAAATCAATTCATTTCTCAATCCCTTCTTGTTTAGTACTTGTTAAATTATCCCAATTCCTTGAATTCCTAGTGCTGGCCTTTTAGCTGTACCGAGAATAAAATTGAAAGCTTTTAGTTTTTATGCTCCCAATCTCTGGAATACCCTGCCTGTTGAGCTGAGATGGGACCTAACCCTCACCTTTTTTATAACCAGGCTGAAAACATTCCTTTAACTAGGTTTTATCCATGTCTAAATTGTATCCTCATTTGTATGTGTGTGAATTTGTTTTTGTGTGTGTGTGTGTGTGTGTGTGTCTGCGTGAGAGAGAGTTGTTCTTCTGTATGCTGGCACGGGGTGGGGTTTCTCTGTGTAGTGCACTCTGTTATTTATACTATTTTTTATAGTGCCTTTTTTTTTTAAATCTCCATTCCTGTTTTATGCCTTCTTGTTCTTGTGTGTTTTGCATTTTCAGTGTTGTAGATCATTTGTCATTTTGTCACTGTACTAAATGTGCTATATAAATAAAATTTGATTTGATTTCTACCTGTCAGCCTTACTACCACTGAATATATAGGATGACAGGATCACAGTATACCCACCTCACCTCAGTAGAATTCCCATGTCCTCAGCTACCACTACTGTATTGTACATAGTAATGTGAAACAGTTGTTTAATTCTAGGTTGAGTTTTTTTCTGCTTCCCAGATAAAGGTTCCTCCAGCTAGGCCTCCAGCTACTGAACTTAGTTTTGCAGCAAAAATGTGATCCATTTTAAAGTTGCATTATGTAACTTTTCATGTAAAAATACAAGTGCCTCATCAGTCTAGTTCATGAAGTGGGGCGGCGACAGAGAAGACTGGCCCCTCCCCCTTCTTTGAGCGGCTGTAGATTTGCTCCATTCACTCCAATGAAGTTTTACCGCGAGCACAGACGACTGAAGCTGCTAACAAAAAGAGTTAACTCTTGCAGCCAGCAACTAAATGACATAACGTTAGATAGTGCAGGTTTAAATGATTTTACTATCCAAACTTATGTAATTAGCGTGTCTGAATATTGCACCTCAGGCACTACTTTTTTACAGTCTCATTTGACAACCTTTAAATGTGATGGATTTTAATTTAATCTTGACTTGAACAATAACAAGTGTAATTATTTTTTATTTATTGCTGATTTATTAGCTGTATTAGCTGTACCAATATCAAAATAGGAATTCAGAAATGTAATAAAACAAACAATGTTATAGTTTTTAATGTCCTTATTCATATTATTATTCACAAAGACAACATGTGAGAGCAGTATTAAATGCTGTTTGATAATTAGAGACATTGTCTGACTCTGACCTTCTACAGCCACAAAATACAGCAAATAACTCATCTTTACCTGTCGTCTAGTTTTAGTCCTTGGGTAAAGAGTTCAGTCAATCAACCAGAGAAAACATGAAAACATGTCTCCATTCTTTTTCTTGGGTGGTGGGGCCTCCAGTTTGTTTACATTTGAATTAGGGTTTGGACCTATAAGCAGCTAATCTTGCATAGAAAGGAGTCGTAAGGTAGTTAGCCACGACTCAGCAATTTGCCAATATCTTATTGACAGTTCCTGCCGGAGCCAAGCGGTACAGTTGCATCCCAGCTGTGATGCTGTTTCACTCTATCACCTTCTCCACACGGATCCTATGCCTGGTAATGGGTTTTGTGATTAATGATCAACGAAATAAATGTACCTGGAGGGGGGGGGTGGCGACCTGCATTTGTCGTCGCTGCATTGCCTTCAGCAGTAATGAGCTCTGTGCTCCCCTCAAGATGAGCCCTTATTCTATTATTCTATCAAAGGCCAGCTCCCGTGCCGGTACCCGTTGCAGTGACATGTTGTTAATTCCACCGAAAGTGACATGGTATGACCCCAGTTATGAGGCTCTTCACAGCTGGTAAGGTGAACTTTTGTCAGGGGGCCCAAGATTCCTAGCGGTGCCCCTGCATATTGTGCGACAGAAATTGGAGTTAAAGCATATTCTGACCAAACATCTATTCATCTGGTTGATTCTCCAGGCAAATATTTGAACATCACTTTAATATTCTCAAGGATCCACATATCATGCATGCCAAGACAATCTTGTACCATCCACAGTACATTTTATTACATCAATACATCTCTTTTATCTTTTGTTATTTCTTCTTGCAATGCCAACCATAATTGCAATGGCTCTTTGATGACTCACTAAGCTTCATTGTATTTCCATTACATCAAATACCCACTGGATTCCTAAAAACCTGAAGACCCTACAAGCAGAGCATATGTCCGTGTTGCTTTTAAGAGAATCAATTGAATAATGCCAGTGTTCAAATGACAAGGGAGATGATTCTGGCTTGCAGTGCATCGCACATAAAGAGATCACAGAGAGGTACAAAATAGAATGGGGCAGAAGAGGGGGATAAAGAGGTGGGCAGGGCAGAGTGGAGCGGCTAGGGAACATTCATGTTATCCCTCTGCTTTGAGGTCATTGTGAAGTAAAAATTGTAAAGGGCAGAGGAGGAAAAACAGAAGGGTAGCAGAAAAGGATGTCTAATATTAGCCGAGAGGACCAGAGAGACTCGTAGAGACTAGAAAGACTAGAACGTTTTTCTCTTGTGCCAGGAGGGACATGGATCATATAGCATCAACTCAGACAGACAAGCTTTGTAGCTTGTAACTTGTAGCACACGCAATTTCCATCCAACCACAATGCCTGATTTCAGATCTGAGACATAATGCGTCCCGGCGTTTCCTGTATTAACAGGTGAAATCCACAGGTCACTCAGCCTCTTGGAAGTAAAAGGCTGATCAAGAGAGATCAGGTCAACAAATCCCAGCACAAACCACATGCAGAGACACAAAAACTCACTTACAGGAAGAAGTCAAATGTCTAAAGGTGTAAGGAGTCTAAGGAATAGGGGGCAAGGCAGCTCATTGTGTGGCGTAAAAGCAATTACTTGGTAAAATTGGACTGGGCCCTGCTGTCTCTCTCCTCATCAGTCCTCATATGTGGCTCACAGGTCCTGAACAAATCCCCCGTTAGATTCCGATATTTTATTAATGTATAGCAGCAAAAATGAACAATCTAGACAGTATGTGGTCTTTCGCTATCAAGCCCATTCCTTCAGTTGTCTCTCTTTTTACTTTTTTTCTCTCGTCTCCCTCTACACAATCCATCTCGGAGTCTCTGAAACTCATTAAGACAGCGAATTGCTCTGAGTCAGTGGCGAGCAAAGCACGTGTCGCAATCCTCCTCTTGTTTCGTTCCCCTCCAAGTGAGTTTCTGACACTTTTTAAATGTGGTTATTTCATTCAGCGTGTGATGTTGATTTGAACGGCTGAATGGACACTGTACATTTGAGGAATATTATCAGTGGCAATTCTCCAAAAAAGAAAAGCGGCCTCACACAGGGAGATTTCATGAAGCTACAGAGAGTCCCTGTAGAGACTGGAAGGTGAATAACTGTGCATGGGCTAATGGCACTCTCACTTACCATCAGATGCAATATTCATAATGGGGCACACTTTTTTATATTGACGGCATTGATAGCCTGAGGGTTTGTTTCAGGTGGGAAAATCAGGGAGGGGAATATGAGAACCACTTTCCCTCCATTCAACACCTACCATCAAAGTGCTTTTGAGCAAAGCAGGTTCATGTCATCCCTTGTTGCTCTGGTGGAGTTGATTAGTGAGCAGCAGTAGAGGAAAGACTAATTGTTTGATTGTAATGTGAAGCTTGTAATGTGAAGCTACTTGTGCACAATTGTGTTGTGAAAAACATCTTAAATACATACTCAGTGATGCATTTTGGGTAAATGAAGCTGAAAAAACAACAACAATGTGGAGAGGAGAGGAGAGGAGAGGAGAGGAGAGGAGATGATCTCTGACATTAAGCAATAAATAGAAGATGATTTTATCTTCTGCCTTCTGAGTTCAGCATTCTTTCTTTCTTTCAGCATTGACAAGTATGCGACACACTCACAATCGCAAATGCAGTCACACCCTGCAGTGCCCCTACACACAGGTGTATATGAGGAAAAAAAGCTTGCCAGGTTGCCAAGATATCAAATGACTGGAGCCCATGGGAGTGCATTGGCTGTCTGGAAAGGCACATCCTGTGCTTTTTGGAGAAGGGCAAAAGTAAAGTAGCTCACCTCTCCGCTATCTGCCTGCGAGACCCAGGCTTCACATCAATTACACTTCTGTTGGCTGTGAAATCAGTGAGTGATCTTGATCCTTCTTTTCGCTTTCCAACCACCCCCGGGGAGCTAGTGCGATACAATCAAAAGAGACCCATCTTCTCAGATACGATTTGATAAAAATGGATATCAACATGGAGAAGAAGTAGCCCGTCACGTGCCCATTTGAGCATGATTTCCCCTCATATACTGATACCTCGCTGCATACTAGTCATCTAAAGATCCACAGCTTTTGACTACACTATAGTTTCCCTACTATTTATGCATTTATATTACTCAGAAACGTGGCCCATATAGTCTGAGGACCCAAGAATAATTTCTGCTGGCAGTCCCTAAAGCTGGACAGAGATTAGTAAAAAAGCTTTCAGTGTCTAATCTCTACCTAGACTGCAAAAACAATTGAAACCTAAGAAACTGGTGACTCTTGGTGAATTTAAATCACTTGTCTGGCCTTTCAAAGTGCTGATTCTGATTCTTTGATTAAGTTAGTTGTGCCACTTTCGCCCTCCTGCTCTAACTTTGTCTCAGATTGCCTAGTAGGTCCCTATTATGAAATGTGTTAATTGCCTCTTCTGCAACTAAATGTCAGCAGACTCCATCTCTGAGAGACTAACCTTGTTAAATAATAAAGGTTAAATAAAAAATGTTGAATAAACGCTCTTCTTCTCCCTTCTCCATAGCTGATTATAGAACTACTGCGCAATTGCTCCCCTCCCAGCACAAAATCGCACGAGCACTCCCTCCTGAGGACCTGCCGCCCTCTGCCGCTATACACTTGTCTTGATATAGAGCTGCGTTTCCTGCGCACATGCCTCTGTACGGCAGGCGAAGCCACCGCGGACGCAGTCAGACAGTGAGCATCTCTCAACGCGGGGACAACACCGACGTCCCAAACAGGTGAGTGGACCTTATTTCCACGGCCTTTTTCCCGAGCAGCGGTGGGGTTTTTTTCTTTTTTCTGTGATGATGATTTACAAAAAAAGGAGTTTCAGTCCGTCGGGGTTTTTTCACAGCTGTTTCAGAGCGACGTCAGGAGCCAGATGTTACAGCAAACGCAATTTACCTACCGAGGCAGAAATAGAATGGATGTCAGTGGGTAGAGGCAGGGAAGATGCCGGCTGATTGAAAACACTGAGAAGAAAGCGGGTTTGAACCAAGCCTAATTAGTGCAGGACGGGTAAGTTCACAGCAGCCGAACGATGACTAAAATTGTTACGTTAAAAAAACAAATAGTTTAAAACACAAGAGGGATAGTCTAACTTGAACATTGTTGATAAGAGTAGGCGAGTTTTGCCCCAAACTGTTTATCTCAAAACAGATAGATAGATAGATAGATAGACAGACAGATAGATAGATAGATAGATAGATAGATAGATAGATAGATAGAAATTTGATTCCACAACGTCCCTCTAAAAATTTTTAAAAAAATTTACCCTACTGAATATCACTAAGGTGATCTCATTTCATCTCAACATTTTTAACATGTTGATTGGATCGAAGGTAAATGTAGCAGTAGATTTGATTGGTTGATTGGTTCCTTGATTGATCTTGACTCAAGTTATTAGATGAGGCACAGACAGCATCGAGGCATGACAGAAAGAAAGAAAATAAATATGTCCACATATTATTTCAACTAAAAATTCAGTTGTGTTATTTCTCTTCGAATTGAGCTCATTTTCACAGAATGGGCCTTGTCAGGAATTTAATCTATGAAACCATGATTTTACATGACATGGCTCCAGAAACAGAAAAATAGAATATATTGGACACCGGCTGAGTTTTGCCAGCTTGTTAGTAGCCTGAAAAAAATTTCAACATAAAACCTGTTTTTGGTTTGGGATGACTTTGGCATTCTCCAGCAGTCTGCCTTCCACTGTGTGGGATTATGTAAGAGTGTGTGTATGCGTGTGTGTACTGGCCTTATCTATGTGGATAATGTGCTCTAATAATTTCTTATCATGCGGTGTTCTGGTGGCAACTTCTGTGAATGAACAGCCTGTGTGTGTGTTTATGCACCCGTGTGTGTGTGTGTGTGTGTGTGTGTGTGTTCATGTGTGCATGTGTGTGCACATGAGAGACAAACAGATGTTTTCATATCTTCCATGTCTCCCATTAATGAAATGGGTGGTTGTGAAAAATATATTTCCAGCAAAATAACTTTAATTGATATTAATTGATATGTACTTCCCATTCAATAGGTTCAATAGCAGATGAGGTAAATGTTTAATTTTCCTGAGAGGCATAGGCATTACTAAACAAAAGTTAAAATTGATCAATTTGCAGAGAGGTACCGGTAGGCCAGAAAGGCTGCAGCTGTGGTAGTTGCAGAAGCGAAAGCCTGGGTGTGGGAGGAGTTTGGTGAGGCTATGGAGGATGACTTTCTGGTGGCCTCAAAGAAGTTCTGGAAAACCATTCGGCCACTCATGAGGCGAAGGCAGGACATTGCCCAGGTTTTTCTCAGCAGGGGCGGAGAAACACTGACCTAGACTGGGGATATTGTCGGAACGTGGAAGGAACACTTTGAGGAACTCTTAAATCCAATAGACACACCCTCTGTGCAGCAGGCAGAGCTGGAAGATTTGTGGGGGTCAGAGCCCATCTCCATCTCCATCTCTGGCAGAGGTCACAGGGGTAGTTGGAAAACTCCTCAGTGGCATGGCGCTGGGGGTGGATTTGTCCTGAAATGCGGACGGCTCTGGATATTGTGGGGCTGTCGTGTTTGATACGTCTCTTCAATGTCGCATGGATTTCAGGAACAGTGGTGGTGGTTGGTGGTCCCCATTTTCAAAAAGGGTGCATTCCAACTACCGGGGAATCACACTGCTTCAGTGTTTCTGGGAAAGCCTATACCATGGTACTTGAAAGGAGGCTCCGGCCAATTAGCAAACCTCAGATTCAGAAGGAGCAATGTGCGGTCACTCTTGGTTGCAGAACAGTGGACCAGCTGGGTGAGTGGGATGCCGCTCCACAAAGATCTTCTTCGTTGCTCTGTTCAGGGAATGAAGCGGACTGCACATTGTGGGACAACTGCCTAGGGTGGTCTGGGCCTGTGAGGTCATAGTCTGCTAGATAACTTGGGAGACAAGCTTGTTTGCAGGGTCCGACATCCTGCCCTTTGTTCTCCGGACCAAAGGCAATGTTCTACTCCTCAATTGCAGGTCGTGGATCTGAATTACATTATCTGGCTCGAAGGACCAAAATGTAACTTAGGCAATAGAGAGCGCTAGCCTTGCTGGTTTGGGATAGATGAATCACAATGGCTGTGTTGTAAGAGATGAGGCAATGACATGTCTTTGCCCACCCCAGGGTGCTTATTAATTGAAGCTGGCAATTAAGCTAGTGCTGCCATGTGGCACACATTAGGACAGAGAGCCAAATGGAATAAACTAGCAAGTCCATGTGAAATAAGGGTGGATGGAAATAAGAACCAACATTTCTTAACTCACAACAATTTATCTAAATATTAAACATGCAAGCAGCTGCACTCATACAGTACAAGCAATGAAATGCTGACAAACAACTTTTCTGCAGGACTTAACTGTCCTTCGTTCAGCTTCACTGGCTTGAACTAATTAAGGATAGCAACAAATACTCAACCGTAACTTCATCCTCCACCAATTTGGGAAAAATGGAGTGGCTCAGGACAACCCATAAACATAACACCAGGGTGAGCCTTTTCCGCAGTTGGCATCTCTGCTCTTTGCAGATGATGTCATCCTTCAGACCAGAATCTCCAATGTGCCCTGGAGTGGTTTACAGCTGTGATGCGGTCTGGATGAGGATCAGCACTTACAAGTTTGAGACCATGGTATTCTCCTGAAAAAAGACATGGCGTGTCCCATCCAAGTGAGGGGTGAGCAGCTACCCCAAGTGGAGGAGTCCAGGTATCTTGGGATTTTATTCACAAGTGAGCATAAGAAGGATCATGAGAATGACCAACAGTTAGGTGCCCTGGCTGCAGTAATGCAGGCGTATCAGACAGTGATGGTGAAGAGAGCTGAGCCATAAAGCAAAGCTCTCGATTTATCGGTCAATCTTCCTGAACCTCACCTATGGCCACAAGCTCTGGGTAGTGACCAAAAGAATGAGATTGCATAAACAAATACCTGAGATGAGGTTTCTTCACAGGGTGGCTGGCCTCACTCTTTGTGATAGGTTGAGGAGCTCAGTGGTCCAGGAGGATCTCGGTGTTGAGCCACTGCTTCTCCACATTGAGAGGAGCAAGTTGGGCGCCTCCTTTTGGAGGTTTTCTGGGCATGACCAACTAGAAGGAGACCCTGGGGTAGAACCAGGGCTTGCTGGAGGGACTACATCTCCGAGTATACCTGGGAGCGCTTGAGGATCCCCCAGGAGGAGCTGGAGGAAGTTGCAGTGAAAAAGCACATCTGGGCTGCTCTGCTTGCCCTATTGCCACCGTGACCCTGACCTGGATAACTGGCTAGAAAATGGATGGATGGTTGGATGGATGGATGGAGTTTGCAGTGAAAAAGTGCAGCCATATTTTCCTTTTCTCACATCAAACTTTCAGGCCCATTCACCATTCACTTGTGTGAGTGTTTGATAATTTCAGATGAAAAAATGATGAGGACTTCTACCATTTACACCAAATAATTAAAAAGTCCCAAGGTGATAGCGGTTGGCTATAGCATACACTGTAAAAATTGAACACAGTGAATGGACGTATAAGGGACCACATCGTTTATTTCCAAGAGCGTGTGGATTTCCACACTTTTTCTTACTTCTGCCCATACAGTCTGTGCACTGTTGACCGCCAGCAGCTGTAACTATGGGAACAACCAGTGGGGAAAAGCATTGACGTAGATGAGAAATGGGAGAGCGCATTACATTACAAAGTAATTCCAGTAGTTCCACCGATGATCTTCCAACCTTTTGAGTGGACTGATGAGTTTACTAAGATAGGTTTCCGGTTACAGGCTTTGAAAATTGAGACCTACATTACCTCAAGAATAAGTAAATTAACCACTACAATCAGTAGGATCAATGGCTGTCAATTATTATCCTTAGGATTCATTGTTGTAACTAATGTACTTCAGTGTTTAAAGAAAGAACAGCATACTATCAATCATAATGACACAAGCATAGTTTATTGGCCAGTACATTTTAGTTTGTTCAGAAGGTATTCTAGATATACTTTAGATAATATCACTCTTCTCTTCTCCCCTAACTAGCAATCCAGGCAATTCACCCTCCAAAAGCTTCATACTGCCAAATAAAGTAAATGTGTGGTGTGCGTTTGCTTTGGCATCATCTTGTGGCAGTAATATTCAACAGTGCCAACGCGAATCCTTTTCCTCTAGCCGCACGAGCATTGTGGGATTTCAGAAGAAAACATCTCTGGTCTGGAAGTCTACGTGTGACAAGCAAATTTTAGAAAGTCAGCATGGTATATGACTGTACCCTATGGACTGGAAAAAATATTTTTGGGCAGGACTGCAGTACCACGATTGGCTGCTTGGTTTCCGCCTTCAGACATTAAAATTAAAATGTATTTAATAATTGGTTATATCTATGTTATAATAATAACTTTGACCTAACAGACAGAAAAACTGTACTTTAAATACGGAGAAGATAGCAATTTACCATCCTTTAGCGCTATTATGTCATGACTCAACTGCTTGCAGCATTAAATCACAAGCATTCAACATAATAGTCCTAAATAAGTATGATGTGAGTTGTACGATGGCGATCAAATACTGGTTGCCTGTGGTAACTGGGAAGCTTTATGGTAATATATTAATCAACACTGCACTGTACACAGTGGCTACAAAAATTATTCCTAACCAGTTTATCACATTTTTATATGCTACAAAGGATTTCAAAATGGTATATATCTGTTTTTTGTCCTCTGAAACCTAGTGTATTCCATCAAGGTGAAATTCCACAAATGTATATGTAGGTACAAAACTCCAAATTAATAAAAATGTGTGGTTTCATTAGGGTTAGATTGCTTAAAATTACATTTATTATATTATATGTAACTACGACTTTTTCTTCAGGTTCTACTTAAAGCTTTTGAAATAGGGTTTTCTGTCCTCCATGCAACACAACTGCTGCCTGCTCCTTTCCAGATTAGTTTGGCTCTTATGGATGGTGCGGCTGCACTACATTTTGCTACCCAAGGTAAAAGCTGCCGAAAAAAACCCTTGCAATCATACCCTCTTTGTGCTATTACAGCTAAAAAGGATGGATTCTCCTGCCTCTGAAATATTAGACAGCTCTGCAACCTGTGGATAGAATTCAAGTCTGTTGCGAACCTACTTTGCAATCCCCATTCTTTTTGTTGTGTGCTAATTAAATTGGAAGTGGGTCCCATTGTTACTGTTGGTATAACCTCAAACCACAAAGCAACTGACGTCTAATTACAATTTTTAGCAGACCATGTTGTGAATGTACCTATTCACCACTTAACATGACCTCTGATTCCTACTGCTTAAACTGGGATTAGATGCCTAGTGGCGAATAGGTATGAAGGACATAATTTGTATTGTATTAAATGAGCAGGCAACCTCACGGTCTCCATTGAATTCCGGTAGCTATATGGTTGTTAATGAATGCTGATTTTTACTCAAGTGAGAGAATGAGATAGGAATATTTGTTCTTGGGGTGGAGGACCTTTTAAATGAAGGTGTGTCCAATGCATGTAAGGATATAATCCATATCTTATCTTACTGTTTCAATTTTGAGCATATTCACATACTATACTATGCTCTTGAAGTGTTTGACTGGTAGATGGGGAAAAGTTTTTAACCCAACGTAACTCCTAAAAATACCAAACCCAAAATGTAAAACTAATGCCCAGATGTCATATATTGTCATAAATATTGGGTTTGCATTTTTAATTGACAGAAGTTTAGCAGTATTCATGCTTTTATCTGTGTTTCTAAGTGTTTCTCCAGCTTTGAGCACACCTCTCATAATGTGCCTCAATCAAGACTTAGTTATAAATATATACAAGTCTACATTATTCACACAATGGTCATTTCCAATTGGTTTTCAGTCACACTGAATTAGAAATTTTGCTAAACATTTACTTTAGGGAAGATTATCTCCATGGCACATGAAGATATCTCATTTCTGGAAGAAGGAGAAACACACAGTGCTCTGTCATTCAAATATTTTGGAGGGATAGAGTGCTTATTGCTTGCTTCGCTTAGATGACTGCCGGTCAGTGATGGGCCACAGCAAAAATAACGTCACATTAAGTTTGTGTCTGGGGTGTAGCATTTTGATCTAGACTGACAAGTGGAATGTTATGCATTTAATTAAGCCTAAAGGGAGAGGGTCATGAAAAAGGATTCTTTGCTTGTGTGAGGATGATCAATATTTTTAACTACGATAAAACATTACTTCATATAGAAATTAGCCATCTTTTATTGTGAAATTCCCTGTGACATCAGATATGCGATGCTAACAGCAAAACGTGGATAAGGAGGAGCATAACATCTTGAAAACTGCATCTTAAATTGACATGTCAAAATATTTTTTAAGCAAATAAGTTTTCAAAATAAGTCTATCCAGTGATGAAGTGGTATAATAAAAAGGTGTGACATCATAAGGCAAACAATCACCAATATAAACAAAAATCAATTTGATTTTAAAGAAAGCATTAATTCACAAAAGCATTAATTCGTTAATATGTTCTATCCTCATATAACCTACATCAGTTTAATGCAACTTACTAAGATGTATACTGTGAATTTGCCTCATAAAGATTTACATCAGCCTCAAAAGTAAACTCCCTAGTCCCAAGTCTATCAGCTAATATTATTATTAATACAACAAGAAAAATACCCTATAAATTAATTGTGGGAGGAAGACCAGAGGCTAAAGACAATATGAGTCTTAAAGAGGATTACTGTATACTTCACACCCCACATCTTCCCCAGGTCTTATATGCTTAGCGTCAGTATAGGGAGAAGAGGGCTCTTACCTCCCTGCTATTCATCCAGCTGTCTGCTGGATGAATGGCGGACAGATCCCCAGTCAAGATCTGTCGAGCATTTCGTAGGCTTCGTACCTTAAGGAGGGCTGCCCGTGTGACTATTACTCTCCTTTGAGGTCTATCTGTGAGAGCTGATAACATGATACGGTGCAGTTAGTTGAATTATGGGGCTGCATTTGATGGAAATATCATCAATCATACCATCGCCCCCCTAAGCAGGAACACGTTGGCCCTCATTCATCATGCTGTCATTGAAACCACCACTAAATTAAGGGTTGAGATGAATATCTCAACACTTCTTTTTTTTAACTGCTTTATTGTTTGCCCAGCCGTTTAGCCTAGTTTTTCTATTTCTCTTTATTCTCTTCGTTGTTAAGTGCCTTGGGTACTATGAGAGGTGCTCTTAAATTAAGGTTCTAATAAGAAGAAGAAGAAGAAGAAGAAGAAGAAGAAGAAAATATTATTATTATCATTAATATTACTATTATTATTATTTTATTATGTTATTGTTGTTGTTGTTGTTGTTGTTGTTGTTGTTGTTGTTATATATCAGCAACCTGTCTCATCTGATTTGTTAAACTTTCCTAGCCACTTACATGAACACAAGGTCCAACATAAGCGGTGTGCTCTTGCCAGTCCTCCCCCCCCAAAAAAAATCCATGTGCATTTCCAATTAAGTAAATGAAGCCACACAGGCTCATTTGCATGGCAAATCTGTTTATCTCTCAGCTGTTTGGTGGAACTGAGCACAGATAAGTACAGCTGCACTTAGCAATGTAACCTTACAACCTTCTTTCATCCAAAACAAAACAAAAATTAAATGGAAGAGGCATAAGGCAGCATTATGTTGCTTAATTTTCAGACATGTCTGGTTTTATAACGAAAGCATCAGAAATTGGACTGAGAGGCTTCCATATTTGGAATTCATTTTGATATAATATAAACTTAACATAGCTTTCAGAACAGTAGCATAGCCAAAAACTCTTTGTTGGGTGGGCTTACCATGCATGGGTGCACTCATCATTCCGGTAAATTATACTATGACAAAACTCAAAAAAAGAGGTTGAGGTTGGCAGAGAGAGAGAGAGAGAGAGGTGTGTGATTCACATAGGAGTGAATTTGAGTGGGGTATGGGATCGTTTTACTTATGAATAACAAGCAGAAGCCGAGGCCCACCCGTGCCTCCACACCCGTTTCAGACTAGATGTGAAATAGAATTGTACTTGGAAAACTTTGAAGTGGCACCAGAGGAGGTGGGAATTGTCGTAACTCCAGAGGATGGGGTTGTTGACGAGTATCTTGTTTGATCTCTAGCTGTCTTCCACTGTGTGGGATTATGTAAGAGTGTATATGTGTGTGGGTGTGTGGGTGTGTGTGGTACTATACTGAAGAAGATTTCACATTCCTCTGTTTTTTGCATGGTGTAATCGTGAACTTCGGTTCTGTCATTACTGATCTGATTGATTGATTGGTTGGTTGATTGATTGATTGATAGCATTTTCCACCCATATTAAGAAGGAAGCACAGGAGAATCTACCATCACTCCATAAAGCTAATACGGCTCTACTGTATCAGCAGACACTAGACAGTTGATATCTAAATCTGGTTCAATAATTCATCTTAAGACCCTCAGGTGCAGACGTATTGCATTATTATATATTTATATATATATTGGACAGAACATGCCAGTGAGTGCAATGTAACTGAAAGTGACAGAGAGTCAAATTCAATCAGGGGAACAAGTGTGAATACGCCATCTGAATGAATGTGACAAGATGCACACACACAGATTTTCACATTCTCCACGCTGTTTTGACCTTGCATGTGTCCTCTCTCTCTATTTTGCTAGAACGACTTTTGTTCCTTCAGGCTTCATATTCATTGTGTCAGTGTCTTCTCCCTCTAGCCGGCCACCAGCTGAGACTATAAGAGTTCAAATCCCAATAGACATCGAACCTGAAGGATCATTCCACCCTCAAAGACCGGTCTTTTCATCATGAGGCAAAGACCACAGGAAGATGCCACGCTAACAAGACAAGTACCCGCAGGCAATACAGCCTGCATGTGTGCAGAAACTAAACAAAGCAGCCAAAGAGCCAAAAGTCAAAAGGTTAAATTAGTTGTAATAATTATTTGGCCGTCTGATCACTAGATTTATGCCAAATCCATTTCTATTCTATTTTTTTCACATTTTGTTGTCTCAGATTCTGATTTTTTCCCACTGATCTACAAAACCTTGAGCACAAAGTCAAATCAAAAGAAAGACCCCCAAAACTTTCAACAATTTACTAAAAATATCAGACTAAAAAAGTGTTCATACCCTTTGGACCTGCAAGCCTAAATTTGCTCAGCTTTCAGTATATTTCCTGAAAAAGTCACACGATGTGTTGATGGACCCCTTACCTGTGTAAGACGTGAGTGGATTACCTGCTTAAATTAATCTGTGAGGATAAATACCCCTCAGTCTGTATAGTCCCACAGTACGGTTGAAAAGAAAGAATCCAAATGAAGATGAAACAGCATTGTAAGCATGTCAGGGATGTGATTATAGAGAAACACAAATCTGGGGAAGGGTACAAAACCACTTCAAAGGCATTGAGCGTCCCTCATAGCTCAGTGCAGTCCATTATACAGAAATGGAAAAAAAGGCATTTGACAAAAAAGGCTTTTATGGGAGAGTGGCAAGGAAGAAGCCCTGGCAGGAAAAAAAATACATATCCTAGAAGATATACTGCAGATATGTGGCAACTTTGTACATCGTGCTATGGGGCTTTTCAGCAACAGGGACTGGCCATCTTGTCAAGACTGAAACTAGGGAAGAAGTTTGTCTTTCAGCAGGATAATGATCCGTAGCACACCAGAGCACACTGGTGGGGCTTAGAATGAAGAAAGTCCTCCAGTGGCCCAGTCAGAGTCCTGTCCGTACGCGTCCATCACCGTTACCCAACTAACTTGACAGACTTTGAACAATTTTGCAAGGAGGAATGGGCAAATATTGGCCAATCACGGTGTGCAAATCCAAAAAGACTACTGGCTGTAATAACTGCCAGAGGTGGTTCAACTATTGACCAAGGAGGATGAATACTTAAAACAAGATGATATTTCAGTTTTTACATTTGTATTATTGTCTGTCTTTTTTGGGGGGAAGAAGAATGTGTGACTCATAAATAAAAATCCCCAATCTAATGCATCAAAATCCCAGGCTGTGGGACTTTTTCAAGGCATTGTACATCCACGATTAGACGCTTTCTCCAACATATGAAAAGTAAACCGGGATTTAGTTGAACCAAAATAGATTAAACAGCAACTACTATCTGGTTGCCCCAATTCCACACTAACAACAAGATATTTATATCTCTGCAACACTAACCTTGTCCTAGTCTCTATCCATTGCCTGTAAATGTACATAGTGATGACAACATCCCATTTAGACTACTGACAAAGCATTAACTAGTCTCGCCCTGCAAAAAAACCTAGTTGACATTTCACATCATATCAAAATGAGATATCCACCATTAATGATTCACAAATTACAGCACTTGAACGGTAAATTTAAGGTAATGGAATAAATGAATATATAGCACTTTTTATTTTTTAATTTCATTTTTCTCCCTTATACCAGGTCCCTTCAAGCTTCATGTTTGAGAAATTGAACCAGATAACGTCACACATATTGTCACATTAAGTGCCTGTTATTTGTTGTTTATTTCCAAAAATCTCTGAACTGAACTGAACTCCACAATGAAAACTTGTACTTGACACTGTGCCAAAAACTAGAGGCTAGAGGCAATTTGGCCCGGATTCATTGATGCGAGGTGGTGCATTGCCATGTCGATATCTTTTTGAGCGCTAGACTTTATAGAGAAGATTTGCGATGATCCCCTCTATTAGCCCCAATTCTTTAATTCTCTATGCAGGGTAAGCGATTCATTTTTAATGGCTGAGAGAAGTAACGAGCCTGAGTGGATTTTTACACTGACATGTTTAGGAATTACACTTCAATGTTTTTATAATTGATAGGAGAGAGGCGCTTAATGACATGAGACAGAGCTTTTATGGCCGTAAGAGAATATAGACAATTATAAAATGTCATAGAATGGAATATAGAGCGTTTCTCTGTAACTGCGACTATTTACAGGGATCTAAATTATTCAACTGTATAATTTTTGCTATCCAAGTAGACATTATGTTTTGAATACAAATTCTTACAACGCCATGTAACATACACACGCAAATGCAGCTCTACACTCCATTAATAGCTTGCTTTTGGTTTTTGTATGTGAAAATGGACCGATTTAGATCAGTAAAATTGACTCTCAGATGCTTGATGGAAACAATCCCAGAACAGGAAGCAAGGGATAGAGAGAGAAAAAGAGGACAAGGAGAGATGCTCTTTTTTTCATGATAACTGTCATGAAAACAAAACTCACTATTGAAGATTAGGCTTTGCACAAACTTTTGTATTTCAGATGATCTAATAAAGCAGCCTATGTGCTTCAACACATTCCAATCTCACATCTGTGTTTAAGCTTTTTAAACATTTAACAATTCTAGTTAAGTTCTGCAAATTCTAATAATTCGGGCTATGCTTTTCAACAAACTTGACTATTTTGACTTATCCTTCATGTTAAACTAATCAGATGGTGCTTCAGCCTACTTGAAAAAAAGGTTCAGAGGTCAAGACGGTAGCAGCAGTGAGCACCCATAATGCAAAGACCACCATACACCCTGTTAAGACAGATCGAAGAAATGTGATATTAGATTTGTTTGCGAGAATGAGAGGATTGTTCAAAGCTCTCAAATACTCTCACCTAAAGATGAAGTTGAAAGATTTAGTAAGGAGTATGAAATGTGAAAAAAAAATCCCAGTGACGCAATTTAGGCTGACAGAAATAAAGAGGCCGAATACTTTTACAAATTTTATGGTTTTTTTTAATACATTTCTAGAATCTCCTTTTTCACTTGGAAAATGGAATATTATAATATAATATAAAACCCAAACTCAAAATTAATCCATTTTGACAGGGCATTGTAGCAAAATGCACATATTGCAATGGGTGAATGAATATGTTCTGCAGGCTGTAGGGCCATGGGGGTGGTCGCACACGTCAATGAAACCTCCAATCTGGGCGTTTCTCGGTGTGCCAGTATTGTGCAGGAATGTGTACAGAGATTTTCAAAGTATAACTTACAGATGGAAAATATAAGGGTTTGGCTAGCAGTGGACTGAAAAAGGGCGATTCATTTAATATTGTCAATTTGATCACCTAGAGTCCTCCTTAACCCCTGGGGCCAGTAGTTTTACATGACAATGCAAACTAATGCAAATTTCAAATCTCTTCTAAATAGAAAGCCATGCAAAATTTCAGCTATTAAACTTCCTTTTCTATCAGTTGTTAAACTTCCAAATTTCTTTTTAAAAAAAAATCAAATCATTCAATCAGTGCTCATGTCAATAGTTCTGCAAATAAATGTGGGACTGAAAAATATCTCCAAGCTCTTGATTCAGTATTCCGTGGCAGAGCCAGCTTTTATTTGCAAGTATTTATTTCCCGGCACCATTATTAAGGTAGTGGTTTGAAATGGTAACCCTTATTCTCAAATGCCACTAGAAAGGAATCTTAAATAGTAGTTTATCAAGAAAAAAAAATGCCAGGAAGGTATGTCTCTGGGCTCAGTAGCAGCTATGGAGAATGCTGCCCTTTTTCAAACCATCACCCCCTGCCTGACAGTCTGTACGTGCAACTGCATCCAAATGTTGCACTTGTGACTTGAGATGAGGTACTGGCAGTAGAAAGCACTGGATTTTTGAAAAAGGAGATCAGAAATAGGAGAGATGCTTGTCTATCCACCTGCACGGTGATGATTCTCTTAAGGGACATTGAGGAAGAGAACAGGATTAACTACCTTAGGGAATGAGAAAATTTAGCTTTCATCATCACAGCCATCATTTTGCTCCTTCGGGTAAACACCGCAAGAAGCTACAAAAAAAAAAGAGAGAAAGTGTGTTTTTGTGCGTATGAGAGAAAGAAAGGGAGAGAGAGAGAGCGACCTTTTAATGAGTGTTATAAAGAAAACGTGGGGCGGATGGCAAGTGAGTCAGCGTGGCTGTGCAATAACCCCTGCGAGTGTGTCTCAGTTTTTGGCAGCCCGGGTCCCTCAGGGGGCCCATGAAGGCTGTCAGAGGAGAGAGAGAGGGGAGGATGGTGAGGGCGAAAGGGTGGGTGTCGACTGTACGCATCCGTGTGTAGGTGTATGCTAAAGTAGGCGTTTGATGGATGTTTTAATCAGTGCATGTGGATTGCACCAGTCGGACCGGACCGGTGTACCGGAGAGGCTGGCCATTAATGAGCTGCACCTTAATGAAACAGTTCACTCAAAAAGCTTGTCGTATCTACTCCCATGTACTGCGTGTGTGTGTGTGCAAAGTTGACATCTTGCATATGTGTTAACCGCCAACGGGGGGGCCCAGAGATTCATTCGGTTTTTCCTGCCCGCAGCCAGGGGAGCGCTTCTATCTGCTTGATCTGCCCGCTGCCTGACAACTCTTTTGGTTCATCTCATCATAGGACCCACTAATGTTATTCTGTCCCTGGTGAAG
>CABFOQ010053157.1:25664-40619 GCA_900660455.1 Gephyroberyx darwinii
GGGGGGGGCAGGAAGCCAGGGAGAACTGTTATGCTCGATCAGAGGAGATACACACACAACACACAAACACACATACACACAATTATTATACAACATTACACTACACATCACATTATCTCTCTGCTATCTCCCTTGCTAAATTTGACCAAATGAACCACTAGATATGCTACATGTAAAGGGATCGTACATGGCTGTCATTCTAAAAAATAATTTAATCATTCTTGATTCAGTATGTAGTATGAATTTTAATTCTTGAGAAGTTGACAATCCACCTAACAATTTGACAGGCAGTTCTATTGAAGCAGACCAGCTCTGACTCACTGACTTCTTTATATGGCAGATACGCAAGCAAGCAAGCAAGCAAGCCCCCCCCCCCCACACACACACACACAAGGTGGTGAGTCAGTGAGGAATGTGTGCTATGTACTGTAGGCTTGAGCAGAGTTGAGCGTAGGCCAGCAGCTGGGACCCTTCAAGCTGGTGCTTGACGAGTTCTCATCAAGCTTGAAGACAAAACCCTAAAACAAACTCACATAATGTCAAGGTTAATAGCACTCACATCTCAGCAGTGTACTTATGTCACATTCTTTTTACTGCAGCTGATAATGTCTCTACAAATTAAAGAAAATCATACTGGAACAAAGACAAACTATTTGATAATGCATTTATATTTTGTTAGAAATACATGGGCGTCAAATGGAAAAATCCGCTTTTCATAATATGAGGTTTTGGCTGGACACTGACAATGTATTATTACTATGATCTATGATCTGGAAAAGGCTAGTAGTATGATCATGAGTTTTCTCCCAAAACTAGACAGAAGTGAGCCAAGACTTTCCTCACGATGTCATCAGCAGATAAATCCTGGAGCTGCTCCATTCACAAGGAATGCACAACCAACTTTGTGGATGCCATGGCTGTAACCTGGATATTTTATGCAGATATTGATATGTTTTCTGGTTCATACCTGTTAGCAATACTATAAAATAAACTATGTGAGTGTAAAAGCTAAAATAGATGGGGAATCTTTCTTTAGGGAAAATAAAAATCAACATGATTCCCTCCCCATCATAGCTCGAGTCGATAGCATGACACCAGAATTGGGTTAGGGTTAGTTTGAACTGGTGAGTCTACCGGCCTCCTATTAGCTTTTGAATTTTCACCATTTTGTATTGCATATTTGCACTCAGCTTAAAGAACCATATGTGAAAATGGTGGAAAAACACTAAGGGAGGAGAGTTCCCAGTGTAGGAATCTTGGGAATGCCGAGGAGACATTCTCACCTGGTTTACATCTCCATGCTCTGTTGTCCTTTCTGTCCATCAATACTGAATGGAAGGAGGGAGAGAGGAAAAGAGTGTGTGTATGTGCTCCAGTAATGTTTGATTTCTGCAGGTTAACGTGAACTTTGAACGGGCTTTCAGTGATGTCATTTTCCTTTCAGCTCACCCTCCCTCAGTTGATCTCATACATTAAACAACTCACTTGCCCTTCTACTAGCAACCAGTAGTTTAATCTCTGGTTTCTTAAGTAATGGGTCATTTGTGGAGTTGTCATCATTTCTGCTCTCGATGGAGATACTATCGTCCTTAATTGCAACTCAAATTACCCCCTCTGAGTGTATCCCAATTTTGTAGTCAGCTGGGGCCTGAGGGCCTGATTCCCAGATAAGCTAGATAAGCTTATTTCAGTAAATCAGGTTTATTTTCAAGGAATTCAGTTCCAAAAAGCAGGTTTAATTAGCTTAACCTAAGTCAATGGAAGGGATCTGTTATATATTCAGGTCATACAATTGGCAACACAACACGCTGGAGTCACTCACTGATGCACTCACTTAACCTCTGACCATTTGCATTGCCCTATGCTTCTTTTCCAGTGTCACACTGTTCTGTACATGTTGTTCCATTAAGAAGCTGTGTGGCAGACTGGGGGTGTGTGGTTGAGGTGTGGGCGGGATGCAGGAGAGAATCAAGCTAGTTGGCTGGTTCTCCCTGTAACCTTTTTAACCTGTGTGTTTGTGTGTTCAAGCTTCATGTTCCAGTGTGTACAATAAAGCTCCTAGCCTGTGTCTCTGTCTGTTGCAGCTCTGGGGGTAGCGAGTCTGCTACAGTCACCTTCCATGGTCACCAAGCTATCTGTCACGTTAAAGAGGCCATTATTGAGGCCACGGTCAGTGTAGAAACTGGTGTCTATTCCTTTTCTATGATGGATTTCTCTCTGATTGTTGAACTTCAGTGCAAAATGGTGGGTCCAGAAAGAAGCCCCTCCTCTTTGATTTTATTGATATATTTCACATTTATTGATGTTGACATTTTCTGTTATCAAACTCCATTGTAGCTGTGCTGAAAATATCTTGGAACATCTATGTTTGGCCAGTTATCCACAGAAATAAGTTAAAAGTGTGGATTTTTCCTTTAGCAAGAAGCTCAATAAACATGTTGCAGATTGCAGAAAGACTGAGCGGTAAATTTAGACATACCACACTGAGCTAGTGGTAAACAATCTCAAGCACCGGATGTAACTGGTGCAATATGTGAAACGCTCCTATACATATTTCATTTTTCAAATCTTTTTTCAGTTCAGTCTTCCAGAGTTGCGAAACATTTTCCTACATGGAGGAAGTCATGCTAGCTTGATTAAAGTTAAAAAAGAGAAATCTAGATGCATATGAGGCTTCGTTGGGGCACGTGCGTGTGTGTGTGTGTGTGCACACGCGTGCATGTGTAAGAGATTGTGGTTGTGAGTCATTGTGGTTAAAGCCTGCCTTGACAGTACCCGTTCTGATCATGTGACTCTGCCTCACTGTGGTTTGACACCACACACACACACACACACACACACAGAAAAAGACAAATGTTCTGTCTCATTATAGCATCAAAACAAGGAAGGAAAATAAACTCTGAAATGATGGGTGACAGAGTGGATTGTGACAGCTGGAAACTTTTCTCTAACTGACCCAAACTGATACAAAGTAGAGGCCAAAAATATCTATCTATCTTATGTTTGTCCCGCTGATCTGGCAGGTAGAAAAGGAGACTTTGACTTTGACAAGATCTTGGTCAGAGTTGGTCAGTATGATGGAAAAAGAGGGGAAGATAGGGGCTAGGTCAAAAGTGGCCAGAGTTATGCTTTAATGCATGTTTGATACAGTGGAGCTGGGCAAAACTGGATACCGATTGGATGCCAATGGATATAGATAGATAGACAAAAACAATGTGAGAAATGTGACGGCCCTCTGCCTGCTTACTGGCTGTCCTGGTTCCATTCATGAGAAGTTATTGGCAGAGTGGGGCAGGTCATCAGGCAATTCGTCTCACCTGGGTAATTGGGACTCAGGATATATAAGTTGTTGTGCTAGACTAACAGTGCTCTTTTTTTCTTCTCCCTCTCTCCGCTGTGCTTGGTCCCAGGCCTCCACCTGCTATGTGGGGCTAAGCTGTGTTCTTTCTGCACTTTTCAACATTCACACACACTACACTTCTCTCATCCACACTGCAGACATGACTGATGGTTTACATTTGTTCCTACCGATGCCTTTTGGTTTATTTTTGGCTATTTTTGAGTTTAATTAAGTTAAAATAAGTTAATTTGGATTCAGGTGTGGACTCCTTCTTTGTCACTTACTAGACCCAGTTTGTAGCAGAAAAAAGTGACCATGTAGTTCATTTAGGTGTCACAATACCCAATTTACTATGCTTCATATTGTTTTATGGATTACTATTGAGTAGTTACAGTAACAAGAACCTGGCTTTGATAATTGATTTTAGTAAAACTTTTGGAGCCAAGAGAGTAAAATGAAAAATGGAATTTCTCACTTTGAGTTCAAGGGCTGTTCCACAAAGGAGGCTAACAAAAGTAGGGTTTAATATCAAATGCTTAAGTTTAGTTAACCTAACAAATCGATCTGGGACAAAGCAGTTTCATAATCAGTCTAATTCAAGCCTGGTGTGAACAATCAAGATAATTGTGCCCTCACAGCTTTAAAACAGAGAGCTGTCAAGCGTGGAACACGGCAAAAGGGACTAGTGTTGCCACAAACAAAGCAAGAGAGAAAGCTTGGCAAGCCACTGCAGATCCTTTGAACTTTTGAAACGTATGAAGATCTAATAGATTTTATGAACTTCCTGCCAACTGAAAACTGCCTCTGTACAAGCCCCCTCAGAAATGAAACATGAATCAGGCAGATAAAAAACAAGGCACACCGTTTTTGTTTGCAACAATCAAAGACAAATTCCAATGCAAAATCCTTAGGGATTGAAAAAGCAAATTGCTACGTGTATAGCTGGGATTAGAGGTGATCTACCTTGGATTTTAAACCCCTTTGAGCAGATATAAAACAAAGACACAAACTCTTGAGCAAAACATTCAACTCTAAACTGTTTGACTGGACTTGCTGGACTTAAGGCAACCTCTCGGCCTGTGTATACTGTATGTAACCTTCCCCACAACGAAGCCCCCACCCCCTAACAGCATGTTCTTAGTCAACTTCCCAGTTTATATAAGCTGGGGAGTTTAAGGACCCACAGGCTTTCTGGAAACATGTTTCACTACCTGTAAACCTAGAGAAAGAAGCTGACATAAATATAGGCAGGGTTGAACCATGCCTAATATTCAGCCTGGACTAACCCTAAAGCCAGAAACACACTGAAAGCATCAGACGTGTGCATTTTCAAACCCACCAAATGTTTTCAATAGCCAAACGTACACTCAAGATGTCAACAGAGCACTAGCACAACTGTCTCTTGTGTGGTTTCTGGAGCTGCAAAAGGGAAAAAGAGAATGCATTTTTTTCCCCAAAAGGCAATATTCTTATCTTTATCATCATGTAAATACGTATGTTCTTGTTACGATGCATATTTTGTTAATTAGCACCCGTTGGCAGCTCATCAAGTCAACTAGTTTAAGTTTCATGAGCAAATAAGCAGACTGTGAGCATACTATATACCAGGTTATATAGTTTGTCATGATAAAATATAGTACCCAATGTGGTAGCAAAGTGCAAATGCCAGTGCCTTGATGCTGATGCTTCAAATCTCCCACCTGCAGTGCACCAAAGAGGCATCTAATGAGGTGCGTCAAATGTCACATGTTAAATGTTAACTTTTCTTATAAACCTAACCCTTACCTCAACTCTAACCTTAACCCCAGTGGAGATCTTATGCCCAAGGGGTGATTTGTTCAACTTCAATAAGGGTGCTGGTGGCTGGTGTGTCTGTAAACTGTCCATGTTTTCCCAAAAATATATTAACATTGATGCATTTAATGTTACTCCCTGCGTATGCCTAACCTTAACCTTAATGAGAGTCAAACAATGCCTCCGTTTTCAAATATATCTTATCTTTCTAGATTTACCCCTCAGGGTTGATGTGCGCCTTATACACTGATTTCTTCGAGTCTTAGCTTGCAGAAAGTTACAGTGCTTTTGTATCCCACGGTGCAACAGTAGATTTATTCTTAAATACAGTGACGCCTCACCTGAACAGGTTAGGCTGTCAATAATACACCCTACCATATGTGTGTGCACACGTGCATGGCGTCATATGTGTTACTTCTGTGTCTGTTTGTGTTGAGTGATATCCAAGGAGATGCAGTGTCCTGATCAAATCACCTTATTAAAGTGAAACCATCTACTAGGTGAAAATTGACTTGCTTAGTGAAGGTTGAAAGTAATGCACTGTGACACAAGAGGAAATAAAGTAATATCTGTGACTCTGATGACATAACCAAGCGTCACCAGACTTAGTACCACATGACTAAATGGGGAGGGGGGAAAAAAGCTGACAGGCCAGCTTTTATCACATGTGCAATGACAATCCAATACAACCACATCTTAAGTCATAATGCTCTCCTACTGTGTATAAACTGGACAGGGCCACGGGTTTTCCACATAGCGTGTTCAAATAGCTACGATACACTGATCATGTTTTTAGGCCGTGTAGATGGATCTCACCACCGTCAGCAGGAATGAGGATCAGCCAATGAGACAAAATCAATGTGCGTAACAGCAGGTTGGAACAAAAGTATATTGTTGGCTCTCCTTATTTGTATTATTGCCTGCTTCCATTGCTTCAAAGTTCTTGCTATGAATCATGGCCTTTACAGACAGTGGCCTGTCAAGACTGCACTAAGGGAGAACAACAACAACTGCTCATGGAAATTCTGTCAAATAACAGCTTCCTCCTTTCATACATATCTCAGTTTATCACGTTGTGGGAGTGTGAATGTTGTGTTTGTGGGTGTGTGTGTGCACTTTTTCTACAAAGGTCAGCCCTAAGAAAAAACAAACTGCACAACTGTTGTATTGGAAAAATGGTTAAATGTTAACTTCCTCTTGATTCGTCAGATTCATTTTTAGTTGCTAGTCAGGGGTCATGCTTCTCGTGTGGGTGGGGGTGTGTGGGGGTGTGTGTGTGTGTGTGTTAACTTTGTAGCAATGGCATGGAGGACATTTTGAGGGCACACACACTCCTACTGGGAGATACTCAATGCTACAACAGTCTTGTACTTACCTCCTTGCCCAAGGCCACATCTATGGTGCTTATGGGAAGAGAGGAACAATAACAATACCACAGGCAGCAGTTTCTGGGCATTTTACAGTCTCGAGCTGGCTTCTCTAACCTCAGTGCCCAATCAGTGTACGTGTTTGTCTGCGTGAGAGTGTATATTACATATGTCTTTCATATGTATGATTCAGCAGGGTGTGTGTGAGTATTTAAGTGTATTGGCAGATTGGAAATGCTGAACTTGGAACCAGGACCTTTATCAAGACCAACCCTGAGTAATGTTTGACTTCAGAAGGCGTTTCCTCATAGTGAACTAGGAGGACAAATAAGGATTGGACAGCAAAAAAAATGTCACTGCCAGTTTAAGTTTCACTCACAACGGGGCTAGATTAGTCACAACAAGAGTAATGTATTTTGTGTTTATTGTATTTCACAAATTAAATAATCATGTACATTATTAAGTTGATTATTAGTCAGTTAACAATTTGATGTTATTCAGAAATGTCACATGTGACAATGAAATTGTCACATGCTTACTAAAAGTTTCACAAATTACTGGTTGACTGGTTCCTTGCTCTGCCGGACCACTAAAGAAAGGAAATGTGAGTTTTCTTAATATTTCCTCTTGGGTGGGGAGCAGCAGTGAGGCAGAAGTTTAAAACGCATGTAAAAATCCAGACTTCTATGATAGCTAGATATGGGAGAGTACTTCTCCTTCTTTTCTGTTCCTCCATAATGCGCTGGCTGAGCAAAGAGCACAGTCCAAACCCTTACTGTTCATTGACAGTGTTGGGAAGTCGTCTTGTAATACTCTGCAGATAACCGATCTGCTTGAAACTGTAACCAGTAATGGATTACTTCAATTCTATAATGTAATATAATTACGTTTGGTGACATATCATATGTGTATATATTGAAATATCTTATCTCTAAAATAGAATATTGCTGTGGCTGGATAAAAACATGCATCTATAATATGTGAAATGATAAAGGAGGAAGAATAAAGTGCTTATTGTCTCATTGGTGCCCTTAAATTCTAGGGGGTTTGAACAGATTTCAAGGGTCATGGTCAGTCAACGCATACACATGACTGTGTAAACTTCTGTGACAGCAATATGAGGTAAAATGGACAATGTATTTCAATTAACAGACTGTTACTTGAAAAGTGTTCCAAATGGCAATGATATCCATTATCACTAATCATGTCAAGATGAGGTTTGTTTCTGTTGCAACCTCCCTCTTCAAGAGTCTAACAAAAAATAAACACGCTGTCCAACAGGTTGTCACCTTTTTTTTGGAAATATCTTTTAAAAAATTATATATGACTTTATTTTTGCAGTCACTCTTAAAATATTAGTTACCATTTTATGTAATCAAATGATTGTTATCCATTACTACCCAGCACTAGGCTTTGCTATATAAGTGACATCATTCATAACCACTAAACAAGATTACTGCCAGAACCCAATTAACTACCAGCCAGACTAACACGATTCATGAAGACATAAAGGGCTCAAACATCAAGATGTTGGAATCCTCCTTTAAATCACATGATGAGATATCCTGGAAGAGTATTACATTATAATGCATGTTGTACTGTGTGTTTCGGAAAAAGAACAGAGAGATAAGGAGAGTGTGCATGTTATTTAGAGGAAGTCTGTGAATTACTTAATGCTGACAGACCGGAATAAAACCAATTGACAATGGGCCCAGGACAAGGACAATAAAGCAATTTAAGTGAGCTGGGATCCTAAACAACCTCAACTACTTGTCATATCTCCTCCTGTACGTCTTCCTTAGATAATGACAAAACAAGTTGTGTTTTTTTTGTGAGATCAGTGCTGAAACCAAAGAAGCACAGAAAACTCGCCAAGCTGACTGAATGTGTGCATGTGTGTTTGTCTGAGAGTGTGAGTGTACATTTTTATTTATCGAGCTGATAGGGCCTCTGAGTGATGAGTGATTATTTGTATGTGTGTGTGTCTGTTCCTGTCTGTGTGTGTTTTATTAGGCCAGTTGAGTGTGTGTAGTAAATGTAAATGGCTGACGTCAGGACCAAGTCTCTCAACTGCCGTGTGTGTGTGTACTTCATAGGTTTATTGTTTTACTCCAAAAGTTAGATAGACGTCTGAGAATGCCTGAGTCACCTCATAATTTACAGTAATTAGTCTGAATCGTCTACCAAGTGGTGTTCAACCTTTTTGTCCATTTGAAAATAATCTTTTTTGTGACCTACAAATCTAGCAGGTTTATTGTGTTAGGTAATGTATCAAAAATCATGTTTATTTTACAGAGTTAAAGTTTGTTTAGTTTTGATACTAATATCCACAGAATATTGCCTAGGGGATTCAATTTAATACCATAGGTCCATTGAAAGCTGAGAGTATAGCTCTATTGAGAGACGTTTTGAGCTCAGTGCTCTTCATCAGACAAAAAAAAAGCGTCATTGAGTATCCACATCAAACAGTTTGAAAATGAAATCTAGAGTGAGCAGTCCCTGTCTACAGTAAACCCCATGTGGTCTCACAACAAGGACGCCATTTGACTTACTGACAATTACGTCACTTCTCATGACTGTAGCCTGAGAAAAACAGTTTTTTTTCATTTCCATTGAGAAACCGTACTGTACAGTACCTGAGAAAATGGAAAATAAAGAATAGGCTGACAAAATCAGACAGACTACTTGAAGAGCAGGTACCATGCTTAGTGCCAACAAAAAATACATACTATTAGTGAAATATACACACTTATATAAGCAATAGGTTCTGTATGTCCAATTGGAGAACCTTTATCTCATAACCAAAGTAAATTAGACTCATGATGCGTATTGACAGAGCAGCTTAGCTACTGTTAGATGTCTCTCTAAACATTTAAGGAGTTAATTGTGAGTTCCACAGAAGATACAATTAAACAAAACAAAATATACAGTACAATCTCCAGAGACAGACACACACACATAGTTCAACCATGATATATTTATACCCAAGTCCTTGTTAGATTTTTGAACACCTTTAGGGAAAAGGGTGAATGCCAAGTCCTCACTAAGTGCTTTAGGTGTAAGTGTCAAGTGTATAAATGGAAAAGGCTTCTCAGGGCATTGTGATATCACAATGGAAGTGAAATACCTTGTATTCTGTTGCCACAGTCATAGTGAGAAATGTGACTGAACGCTGTAGTGTACTGTAGTGTCTTTTTGACTCATTATCTCACTATGAGTAGCTTGTTACATATTTACAGCCATCTGTCTCACAGCTGCATGCTTCAGATGTACCTAGACAGAACACCGTTCCCACTCTCCAACATTTAAAGCTGTCACCATTAGCAACTCTGAACATAATTGTGTACAAAGACAATGTGACAGTGAGACATTTTGCTGAGGGTGAGTGTATGTCAGCCTCTCCTGCCTCTTCTGCTGTGACAGTTTGAAGATGCAAGGTTCATGTCCCTGTGGCAGCTAAGCTCCATGTGTCTTTTTCTTCCCAGACCTGCACCTCATCCTTTATCAGCAGCACTGGGTTTCTTGGTTGGTCAGGACATAGATTAAAGTAATTTAGTCTCACTCGCATAAAAAGAATTAAGGCACTTGTACAAATTGTAAGACTGAATCGATGTTTTTCCATTTTCCATAGATTTTTTTTTTTTTAGGGACATTTGTTTGTTGTAGTAACCTCGTGTTACCATTGGCTGAAACGTTTTAACCAAAGGTGATTTCCTACATCTAAACATAATTTGTCAGGCCACTCTCTCTCTCTCGTCCCCCTGCCTCCTCAAATCTGTTTCAAAGAGAAAGAACAAGTAACAGAAGTTGAATATTTCAGTTATTTGTGGTGATTTTAAGCTACTTCATCTTTAGAAATTAGTATCTCACCGTGGCAGTGTAATAGAGGACATACATACACATTTGCAACCAACTCTTCTAGAGAGAGCATACTTGTTCTCAGTCAGTGCTGTGGGAGCCCGGCAAGAGACAGGAACTATGTGATATGACGCACATCACATTATGCCAAATGTCACATAATGCATCATGGACCATGCAGGTCCAAATTAAGCCCTGCTCGACAAGGAGAAAATAATATGATTATGAACTGTTTGAGTTTGAACAAAGCCTGTGGATATACAGCAAACTTTTTCATTATACACTCTCTCTAGGCCCAACACTGCACATCACCACTGAACCCTTAGCCTGACATTGACCCAAACCTAAACCTCATTCTAATCCAAACACACACACGCACAAACACAGTGTTGTTATTAGGATGGTGTTTCTGTAGTGTCAGGTGCAGGGAGACGGGTTTATTTTTACTGCTTACTGAGTCTGGATTTAGAGGGAAACTGCTTCTACACATATGCTCAGACACACACACATTCACATATTCACACATTCACATACGGAGACACATGTGGACGCAGGCCTTCACATACAGAGGCAGGCATAGACAACGAAACCTTGGAAAACCACCACTCCTCAACTCCCTGACTGCACACATTCCACAGTGACACGTGGCTGCACAGGGTTTCTCAATAGATGAGGGTAAAACCATAACAAGGTCTAATTACTGGATTCAAACAGGGTTTCTTGGTGGTTTACCTGAATTATGCACAAATTAAACAAACAAGACAGTTAAATGGAAATGATATGGTGTAAGAGGAGGTGTCAAATGACAATATGTACATATAACAAGCAGGCCATTTTGGTTTGAGTCGCATTCTTTACTCCCCCACTGGAACCTTCCTCTCTTAATTACAGAGGGGCCTCACTTCCTGTTCTGACGGCTTTCCATTTCCTGTCTGTCTGAGGTACAATTCTAGCTTAACAGCCAAATTAGTCAAACTATATTCTACCCATGGAATAGAGATCTCTGTTTCCATTCTGGAGCTGGTAGATGGTCCACTGCGATTGGTAATCAGCCACAGATCCAGATCACCTACTGTCTCGTGATTTCTCAGAACTACTGGCCTTGACTATACCAAAATATTGGAATTCTTGGGAATTTCATGATTCATGCCTGTTGCCTGTCCGGTTGGCTTGCATCTGATTGTATGATAGCCTACTCATTCAAAGGGACACACCCTTGATGTAACACTGGGTTTTGGATTTAACCCAACTGATGCTGCACTCAGGGACTTGTGTGTGTCTGATCACGTACTGTCCTGTTGCCTTACCATCTCCCAGCCTCCTAGCTACTCCCCCATCTTTAACTCTACTTCCACCACTACTCCAATGTCTCTACTCAGCACGAGGAGCTTGTTGCGCAACACCAGCTTGTATATTCGTGATGCTGTTTCTCACTTTAAGAACACAAACTCAAGAAGAATAGCCCTGTCACGGCTAAATGTTAATGTTCAGGCTGTGAAGAGAGATGGTAGAAAAACTGAACATAATAGGGCATGATGTTGAAATATCAGAGTGGTTAATGATGCAGGAGAGGTTTATTTTTATATATATTTTATATTCCACTTTATCTCCAAGAACCACCACAACTCTAGGGTGATTTTCAATATAATTGATGCAGTTGCTAACCCCCTCCTAATCACTGCACTGAAGCCTCCCCCAAAAAATGTTCCTCCCATGGTGCTGGAGGAAACAATGTCTGACATGAAGTCCTGTAACTGTCCCCAAGATGTCGTCCCTACCAAGTTTCTTAAATGTGTATTTGAATCGATCAGTGACAGCATGTTATCTGTTATCAATACTTCTCTGGTCACTGGTGTTTTTCCTTTTTAGTTTTAAACATTCAACCCCTTCTCAACTAATCTAGTCTTGACCCCTCGTCTTCATCCTCAGGCCAATCTCCGAAATGCCCTTTTTTATCCAAGGTTTTACAAAAGGTTCTCTCAACCCAAATATCTTATGAGTCAAAATAATATCTTTTAGAAAACTGCAGCCAGACTGCTCTCCTCAGACTTTTTAAAGTGCAGCCTTTGATACTGTAGACCTTACCGTTTTATTAGATCACTTGAGAAACTGGGTTGGTCTCAGGAATAAAGCTCTGCACTGGTTCAACTCCTATCTCTCCAATAGATTGGGTTTTTTTTTTAATCCAAATTGTGTAAATGTAGGTTTGCTTTGAACTGAATTTTAATGAAATGTAAAATGTTGTTTAACATTTGATTAAAAATTAAGTAATATTTAAGTTCATGTCACGTGCCTTGAACACAGAGCATGCTGTACAGACTGTTATAGGGCAAGGATTCTCAGTCTCAGGGTTGTGGGTTCGATAGTTTCAACTATCACCTTTGTAAGTCACTGTGGATAAATGCGTCTGCTAAATGAATGTAAAATAAAATGTCATGGTGATTGGCTGTATGACAAAACATGAGAGGAAGTTTGGTCATGTGAACTTAAAGCAGAAGTGCAGACAAAAAAAAATCTCTCTGAATGTTGTGTAAATGGCATAAAAACAAGATTTGTCCCTGGTGGTGGCAAGATCTCTGAAGCGGAAGTACAGAATTTTTATCATGCAAACGTTTTCCTGTCTGTCTGCTTTTCTGCTTCTCTGTCTGTCTTTCCAGTTGCTTCCCTGCCTGCTGGTTATTTTTTTGAGTTTTAGATTTTATTGCTTTTATCACATGATTAATTTCCTCTACCTGTCGAGGAAACATTTAGTTCAAGCTTGTTTAATTTTTATAACAATGGGAAATTCTGTATATTGAGAAACAGTAGACAGTCTGCATTCTTTAAACATATGAACCCATCACCAAAAACTTCAGCACACAATAAGTATATATTTTTTTCACTTCTTCATTAAGTAACTGGAGATTGCTTTACATCTGTTTGTTTTTAATTTTGTCTCTCATGTAGGGCATTATGAGTTATTATGCACGTTAACAACCACATTTAAACTCTCTCATTATGAATGGCTTTGTTGTATTGAAGCTCTGTGCTGAACATCCTGTGTCTTGATCCCACCTCTTCTCTAAATGTCTCATTCAGTGATGTGATGCTGCCGCCTGCTGGTCACAGTAGCTAAAACAGATGCCCATAGCTGAGTCGGAATTACGTTTAGAATACGTTTCAGTTTCAATGGAGTGAGTTTGCACATACAAGGCATTAGACTTGGTGGGAGCCTCATGTAGGTCACATTAAACACAAAATTCTAAGATTTTTCGATACACAGGAAAACCTGAAAAAGTACTGAGTTGAGGATATAAGAATTTACTATATATGTGCAGGTGTTGGATACCAGTGGTACAGAGCTATTGCCCATTGTGGTGCACTATGGTTGTAGTTAGGTTAGGGAACTCTTGACATCCAAAATATGTCAAGGAAAAGACACAGGCACAAGTAGTCACCTCATTAAAACACTTCTTTCTTTTGTGTTGCAGTTATATGACTGAAGGGGACCCAAAAGACACACGCACACTAAAAATAATAACGAAATAGGATAAGAGTTTAAGAAAACTCCAAAGGGGCTTTTATTTTGAAGGCCAACAACCACCCAGGAAGAGGCCCCGGAAGGACCAGAGCGCACACATGTTCTACACTTCATAGAAGAAAAAGGGTGAGAGGGAGCCAAGGTAAGGCCTGGTCGAAAGACGCTTAGACGATGTTTGAAGAATTGGTGACTAGTGGGAGATCATAAGAGGTCAGAGAAAGAGGTTGAATGAGGGGAGGGGGAAATGAGTTGGAGGTAGGTAAGGAAGGGTACGGGTAGAGAGGATAGGGTAGAAAGGGAAGGGAGTCTAAATTAAGGTTAATCCATTAATTAACAAGGGAAGGTTATGGGTGAGCATAGGTTAAGGGTAGGGGAATCATCTAAAGCAGGGGTGTCAAACTCATTTTCACCCCGGGCCACATCAGCATTATGGTTGCCCTCAAAGGGCCGGTTGTAACTGTAAGACTGTATAAATGTAACTACTCCTTAACATATTGTTAAATAACTGTCTCTGCATTTGATTATTATTTATTCAAGTGTACAAATATTGTACATGCATTTACATAAATGTAAAAATATATGTAAGCACATTGCTGTGTTATTATAACATAAATCCCTTTGATTTATCAGGTTAAGAAACCCACATTACTCCATCAATCAAAGATCAAACTTTTCAAGTGAATAACAAAGACAAATATCATCAAACACAAGTTATTACATCAATTTTCTTCAAAACCTTTTTGTCACAGTTGAGAGGGGCACAACTATGGTACAACAAATAATTGTGAGCTGCTAAGAACATGTGTGACAGATGTGGCATTTTACAAAAACAAATGGCTGCAGAAGCCTTGCAGAGGGCATACATCCAACTAATGAGAGATGGTTTTGATTACAGTAAACATTTGGCTGCATGAACACATACACCTGTAAACACACTGAATACATTGCTACACATACAAAGTAGTATATGTAATTAACTCAAAATAACAATAAGGGTTGTCTCAGTTCACAACTATATTGGTCAAGTTCTGGGTGAAGTTGATGAGGTGATGCTGCTTGGCCTTGAACACACCAAG
>CABFOQ010053158.1:20345-31586 GCA_900660455.1 Gephyroberyx darwinii
AATCTGCTGTTCGATCCAGGAGTGCTGACCGCTAACTGCTGCTAAGTACTGCAGGATCAGCTTAGTGCTCTCTGTTTTCCCTGCTCCTGACTCCCCACTGAGAGAGAGAGAGAGAGAGAGAGAAAGAGAGAGAGAGAGAGAAACATAGAGAGAATGTGAATTGAGTGGATAGTGAATAGCCAAACAGAGAGAAGTGTCACAGCACCGCAGGATTCTCGTTTGGCTTTTTTTTAATTCCTTATTCAATTCTCTTTGAATGCTTGGTCAAAGGGGAGGAAAAAAAAAGAAAAGAGAAAACCCCACAATCTTACAAATGGTACAATTTGCGTAAAAAAATTAAAAAAAGAGGGACAAGGTGAGCATAAAGAGGAGAAGGGGTTCGCTTCATCAAAGCCTCGCCACGCCCAGAAGAATCGTTTCAGATGAAGTTGGGGTCATTTTCCTCTCATTTTTAACAGAGGGTGAGAGAGAGACATGTGAGGTGTAGGTGGCTTACTCTCTCTATCTCTCACACACACTTGTAGGCAGCTCACTTACCCTCTTCACTTTTTAGGACCCTTATTGTAGCTCTCTGCAGGGAATGCCCGCGCACAAACAAACACGCCATAGTATTCAATAAATAAAATTGCTAGTGGTTGAGCGAGCTCCTCTGTGTGTTAGAGTGGCATGAGGCAGTGTGTTGTTGTTTTTTTTTTCCTTCACCATTGCGCAGTCAGAAAGGATTAATTTTGTCAAAGCCCTTTCCAGGGTAAATGGAGGCCTGTCTCTTGAGAAGTGGCACTTTTTTTTAAGATTGGGCACTTTGACTTGCATAAAATGGAGTGGTGTTGTAACGCCTGCACTCAAGCATGCAGGAAGACACACACACATACATAAACCATGCAGCCACACAAAGGCACATAGACACCGTTTCCACCTGGCATTATCATGCATCTTGTATCCAGACTGTGTCTAGATCTTAATCTGAATTGATACCAATGTCAAATTGTATTATTATTATTATTATTATTATTATTATTATTATTATTATCCTGGGTGTCAATGAAGAATATTTCCTATGCCGTGGTCTAAATGCTGTTTGAGAGCCTCAGTATTCAATGAAGTGTTCAGTGTTTCCACCCAGAATATTATTCTTGGCTGAGTGGAAACACTGAACACTTCACTGAATACTAATATCGGCAGCTTCAATCCAAAATATCGGTATCCTCCTAAAGCCCATTGGTCAATTATTTTCAAGTATTATTGTCAGAAATAGTCAACTTGTGGTGCCACATTGTTACGGAGACTCACCAGCACCCATGATGAGACCCGGGGCAGAGTCTTTGGTGTGGACCGTCCCGGAGACATAGGGGTTGTCCGCCCAGCGCAGGTGGAGGTGGAGGTGACAGTCAGGCTACGGTAAAGAAATACATGCAGATCAAATATAATTTCAGTCCACCTATGAAGTGGTAGGTGCATGAAAAATGCTCAAAATTATTTAGCTTGTTTTATATTTTGAGCAAAGCTCCAAGATTATTTCTGCCTCCAGAGCAGCTCTGCCCCTGAGAAATGTTTGTAGAACTCAATCTCCCAATCTGCATCTGTTGCTGCTGCATTCATCACTCCATTGGAAATGCATGAGCTTCCAGCAAAATATTTGATGATGAAAACATTTTATCAGTGAGTCAGTGAGTTGCAACGAAAATTTTATGTTGAAATACAACAATCAATAACCACATTAGGATCCCGGCAGAACGCTCGCAGTCTGCAGCAACACAAATGTGGTATAGATTCAGTGCGATCCTGGCGTAAAAGGTGCAGATTGACTATGGCTTCTGTGTTTTTTACGGCCATATTGTACACTGGCAATCTCAGAGACAGAGGGGGGGCATTCAGGTACCAATTTTTCTGCTGCAGTAAAACACTGTCTGTCCTCCACGAGCGACAATGCAGATGGTATCCCTACACACCTGCATTGAACCAAATGGTGTGTGTCCTGCGCGCAATAACAGTAATAACAGTTCAGATGACTTTGCGGTGCTATTAGGCCCAAGATTAAAGGCAGATTGCTGGCATGAATCGACAACACTATACAATGCACTTCATTTAGGCATCATCATAAACTGCTCCTGTCTATGCACAAGATAATTACTGCCTCTGTCAGGTGGCAAAGTAATGTATTCATTTGGCAGCGTCTGTCTATCACATTGGATAGTATATCTAGTATCTGGTCGAGGACTTGCAATGTCAGTTTGGTGATATGTGGGATGCCAGTGTTGGACATAAAGCTGTCTCTCTCTGGCCCGTCACACCAACGCCACGATGGCCGTGGAGATAAACAAGGCCGGGGTAGCAGCTGACGTGGCGCGGCTTCCGATAGAGCTTGTTTGTTTTGGCTAGGCCCCGCTATTATCTTGAGCAATGGACAGGGCCAAAGGGAAGGGAGGTCAATATTTCAGCGAAAGGTCTGTGTGTGTGTGTGTGTGTGTGTGTGCGCGCGCGCGTGCCTCAATCGATGGTAAAACATATTTCTTCAGGTTTTCGATGATGAGTTGATATCTGTGTCTGCCTTCAGATCTGTCAGCTGAATAGAGTGATGTTTCAAATAAAGGACTCCCTCTCTCTCTCTCTTTCTCTCTCTCTCTGTCTGTCTCTCTTTCTGTAGCGTGTGATGTATGAATATCAGACAATGGCTGACTCAATGCTCTTTGCTGTCTAGCCCTGGAGTCGTGACTGACAAGACAGATAGAAAAGCGAGATAGGCATCTCACTCATATTCCTCACAGCCCTGCACTCATCCTTCCATCTCTTACTGGGCGTTCACACCGCAAGCGACTTGGTTGATGGGTCGCTCTATTCCGACCGACTGTGGACGGCACGAGAAGCTCCAACTGCCTGTATGTAGTTGAACACGTTTTTAAACGGGCCAATCAAAACTCAATAAAATTACTGCAAAGCTTTCCATCCAGCCCTTGCCAAGCAGAGCTACTGTTGATCGGTAGGGCAACAAGGAAACGCGGAAATCTGATTGTTTTTTGATGCGCCGATGACCGCGAAAAGACCCACCTATTGGATGAGCCATGGTTACACGCATGTGCACCTCACCGCAATGGCAATATTTTACACACCAGGGCAATGTAAAAGGAAAAAGAAAGAGAGAAGAGAGTTTTGAGGCACAATGCATACCGCTTTGCAGCTGACTGGCTTGCCATTCATATCGGTGGTGGGCGGGGCCAAAGGCTCCCAGTCCCGTCCTTTGTTGTAGGTGATGAGGGTCGTCACTTTGCCGTCGATCTTCTGGTTGGCCAGGAAGACGCCTTTGATCCCACGCACCTATGACACAAGGTGGTGTTACAGCCGCTGTGAGTTGCAAAGCAAAAGAACCATCCATCCTAACAGGCCATTTAATCTGGTGTTACTTTTCTGAAAAGTAACAACGGGGTAAGATCATTTTATTTATCTTCAATGAAAATTAACTTGTGTTGAATGAAGTGTCCTTCAAACGAGTGATCTGCCTCATTCTGCCTTGTGTCTAGATAAACTGAAAAACTGCATTATCACACCTCATTGCAAGAACTTTTGCATTTCATATTCCTTTCAAACTATAAACTTCCAGGCCTTGATGTGAGAGAATAATATTGTAAATTGGCGCATGCTGCACATAAGACTGCCTACTTCTTAAAAAGAAGAGTACAAAGTAAAAAGAACTGTGCTTTTTGTTTTACTCTCATTGGAGTTGGTGAGGTTTACAGCATTAAGACAATTCGGGTAACCCATCTGGTCTCTAAGCAGGTTAAAACAAACTTATTATGTATAAATACTATTTAGGTGGTAATCTTCAAGATCCTGGTTTTATTTTGAAAGAAACAGTGTCAAATACTGTCTGCAGCACTGTGACGTCTTTTTCCCCTAGATTTTCTGTTGATGAAGTCTGTTCTATGTCTGTTAAGCCATGGTGGCTATCGCTGCTCATGCTAACTACCGGTTCTTCTAACAAAGTTCTTCTTCTCCCAAACAAACTGCCGTTGCTGCTGCCGCAAACAGCTTTACTGTGTGAACATTAAATGTATCTTTAATTATAGAGCAAAAACTATAACATTAACTGGATCATTATTAATTAAGAACCCGCCTTCAACTGTCTGCAACGGTTGAACCCAGCATGCCCACATGGTGACTATTTACGGAGCTTGTCGAGGGAAAACCTCTGACAGAAATCGGAGAAAGTTTCATTCACTGCAACCAATATTGTCTTTATGGTTTCGACGCTGCGGGGTTGCCAGCTGCAGGCTCTGAAGCTGAAACATAAAACAGCGAGACGACGATGAAGACAGACCAGACAGTCATTTAGCCCGAGCCAGCCAGCATGTCAGACACGTCTCGGTCTCCAGAGTCCCTCAGCTCCTCTTGCTATCTATTATGTAGCACTGATGTTTATAGAGTGAAACAAGGTAATTGTTTAAATCAAAAAAACGAGCGCCTGCATGCGTGCATTCATTTCTTTCCGGACTTCTGCCTCCCCCATTCCCTCTGTCTGCACTTCATCTCTCTCAGCCTCTCTGTATCTCATTCTCTCGCTAGTTCATCTCTCTTTCTCTCCATCTATTTCGCTCTTCTTTCTGCCGCGAGTCTTTCTCGATCCTCCCTGTATCGCCTGTGCCTCTCCCTCCATCTATGTGATGAGAGTGCACCCTGGAGCGAGGAACAAGAAAGGAGAGGAGAAGGAAATGAGTTCTGCAGTCAGGGCCTTTCGCCTCCACGGTCCACCGCATCCTCCTCTCTTTCCTCCAACGCTTCCCCTTCTCTTGTTCCTCCTCCCCTCCTTTTGGGTTTCGCCACCACCCCTTTGTCTAGTGACCTTGCCAAAAACTCGAGAGACATGATGAACAATGCCTTGAATGTGAAAACATACAAAGTGAATAAAAGGCACCTCTAAGATCAGGTTCAGCCTCAGCAACAGGTAGTAGGGCACTTCAAAGGCCTTGAAGACTTGTAAGACCGCACTCAATGCAATGCAAGACCGCACTCAAAAAACAAGACATCAAATGCTGAATGCATCCATTCCATATCCATTTAGGACAAGAGGAGGACATTATACTGTAATAAAGCAGGTAGGGGCAGGTAGGAGTTCAGTGTTTTGCTATAGGACACTTTGGCAGGGCACACTGGCTGTTGTTGGGAATGAACCGGAGACCTTTCAGTTACAGGAAAGTCTGTTTAACCACTAGGCCTCTCTGCCGCCTCTATTTGTTTGTGATAAGTGAGCTTGCCCATCATGGAAAGGAGATGCTTTAGTAACCACTGACCACAGAATCAACTGCATTCTGACTGGGAAACATTTTTTGCTGTTAACTAGCGTTGGGTGATTGAGTGAATACACTCAGGGATTGGCAATGCATTCCCTTGTGGTTTTTTGCTGTTTAAATTGCCTTGATCTTTGGTCATTTAAAATGTAGCTAAGTGTAAGACACTCACAAGGCACCCATTTGAGTGTGTTGTGCAATTCTGCTGGGACCTGCTGGCCAAAAATGCCCCCCAAAAAAGTAAAAATGCCCCTTCCTTGTGCATTTAAAAGCAACGTTTCAATCCCTACACTGTGTACACTGCATGGATTTGATGACGATGGGTTCACAGGAGGATCACCCAACCCAAGTGTCTACATGATGCATCTCCATGGCACTGCAGGGATTTCTGCAGATATAGGAAATTCCTTCCTTGTCTTGCTGAAAGGTACATGTGGGTTGGCCTAAGCTTACAACCTACTCAGAGCCAAAGGTTTTTTTCTAGAAAATAACCACGGGTACCTTAGCAATGACAAGCTGTGACTGAAATTAGTGGCAGCGTGGAGCTGGGAAAGGCATCTCTCTCTTGTTAGTGTGCCTCGTTTTTTAAATGAAGGAAGAGGTGGACAGATATGAGTGCCTGTAAGCGTGTACATGGTTAGGATGCAGAAGATATCCAACAAAGAGGCACGTTAAAAGATCACGGAAACTAGAGCTTACATGAATGGATGCAATTAGATAGATGGTGAATCAAATATTTGTTTGTTGTGTGTAATTGTTAGCGTACAAAATAATTAATGGTCTCCAGTAAGGCTAAGGTATGTCAAGTTCCAGCAACTCGCCGTACCCATAACAGAAAATCATGACGACATAGTGCACTATAGCGGAATTACATAGTAAAGCTATAATTATATATCTCCAGTATAATACGTTGTGAACTAAAGTGGGCTGATCTGAGGCATGAAACTCCCGGGCTGAAAATGAGTTCCACTCCGGCCCTGCACTGAATCCCCCGCGGTGGCTTTACTTCACATGCAGTAGCCTAAAAATATTAATGATGTCGATATCAAAATGAGTTCAATCTCAAAAGAAAATGGCTGAGCTTATGATTTAATTTTAAATCTCCACAGCTTTATATTGAGAGGCCAAATATTTGTAGTGTGCAGAACTTGCAAACTGAGATGTGGAGAAGATTCGCTATCATACCCCAGGGTGTTTTCCATTTAAGACGGGATAAGATACCCTGTAATAGACTGCTACAATAAGCAAACAACGGCTATTCAGCAATTCAGCTCTTCATTTATAGGATAATGACTATTGGGCTGCGTTCACAAGGCAAATTAATTGCAAATCATTTGACATGCTTTCAAATTGAATTAATTTGCAATTTATATGTTACCGACGTGTAAGACACCAGGATGCTACTGTAAAAAAGCAAATCTCGGCTGTTTTTTGTTTTTTTTAAGAAATCAGGCATTAGCACAACTTCAAACATGATCTTACCAGGCCACGTTGTAATACCACACCCCAACACCTCATCTCACCTCCAGGATGTCGATGAGGACGTTCTCCTCCGGCTGCTTGGTGCTGCGAACGTTTTCCAGGATGATGGAGTAGTAGATGCCCTCGGGGTCGGACTGGTAGAGGTTGTACGTATCTAACTGGTACCACTCCTGGAGGGCTAGGAAGACCTGGTTCTCATCTGTGCTCACTATCTGAACATCCTGGAGGTGGAGATGGAGAGATGGAGGAATAGGAGAGAGGGGTGAGGGAGGTTGAAAAAAGGGGCCAGTCAATATTTTTCAAATCAGTGGTAATTGAATTGGAAGTGACAAAAGAGGGGTTGGAGAGAGACGAGAAGAAAAACAAGTGGAGGGGAGAGAACAGAAAAAGCGGAGAGAAGAAAAGAGAAGATGAAACCGTAGAACAGTGGTGAAGTTTGATTCATAGAACAGTCACTGAGTTTGACAGTAACTATCTCGCTCTAAACTAGAGAAAATAATGTGATAAATACAGAGCTACAGAGGTACCGAAATAGACCGGGGGGGATAAGGGAACGATTTACCCCTCAAAAACTGTTTTTGGCAGCTCAGAAAACGTGTTAGGTGTACTTGTCAGAGCTTGTGAGCCTCTGATGCAAATGGCTTCATCATTCGTGAAAGACTGTAACGATGGCGCAAGGCCCGAGTCAGCACTTTCTCTGTGACTGTTAGTGATTACATTAACATAACATTTGAAGATGAAGCCATCAGAGCGTGGGGGAAAGTGCCCAAGAAGGTGTGTCTCTAATCACTGATACTCTGCCATCTCGCAAAAAAAGCGAGACAGCTCAATTACTGTTTGGATTTATGGTCGACGCTTAGAGTGCTAACGGTATCAAAGCAGCGCACTGATCTTCATATTCATTAGTGTATTTTTTTTCAATCACTCTTCAAGCTGAATACATATTGCTAGGATGGCTATTATTACAAAGAGGAGCCATTTATATGAATCACTGACAATCAATCAACCAGCCAACTAACCTGCCAACCAACTAATAAAGCAGCCAACCAATCTGCCAACTAATAACCCAACCAAACAATCTGTCAACTAACTAATAAACCAACCAACCAATCTGCCAACTAGCTAATAAACCAACCAACCAATCTGCCAACTAGCTAATAACCCAAACAACCAATCTGCCAACTAGTTAATAACCCAACCAACCAATTTGCCAACTAGCTAATAACCAAACCAACCAATCAACCAACCAACTAATAAACCAACTAACCAATCAGCCATACAAACAGCCAGTTTCCTGCTAGTTCGGCCTTACTCATCAATAGTAGTCAGCCAGCTGCAGTAGGAGGCTGGGGTACATTAAGCAGTGTTGGGCTTCTTCCTCCACTTTAGTTATTACTCCCTGGGAGCAGTAATTTATTAACTTATTTTTCCATTACCCACCGTAAATTGCCTCTTACCACCGAGAGTCAGGATAAGTCAGTTCCCTTTCCCGTGAATGATCAGGAAACCAAACAGCTTCGACGTCCAATGTTTTTGCTCAACATGTCTGCTATTTCCCATGTAATCTAGCTTAGTGTGAGAATCAGAGGGGAGAAATACCAAGTAAACACCCTTTGACCCAAAATGCATCATCCCTCCCAAGGTTTATCAAAATCAGACCAGTGGTGTAGCAGTTATGGCCTTTCAAAGGATCAAATTTTGACCTTTAATTATAGCGTCCCCATCAGGCCAATCAGTGTGATGGATGGACCGACAACCCAATCCCGAGCAACGCATTATCACCCGACAGAAAATGTGCACTCGTGAAAGTGTCTTGTTTGAATTCAGATGAGAATGCTCCTCCTCATTTACTTGCCCATATATCTCCCTTTTCATCTACTCCAGTCTCTCCTCTCTAATCTTCATATTCATAAATGCTCTTTTTCCAATCGCTGTGCATGATTGCTTGATTTCTAAGAATCACTGTGACAAACAGAGCAGATTGATCGCACTTTGAATCAACCTGACCAATCAATCACTCAGCCGACCAACCGACCGGCTAACGACCAGCCAAACAATCAGTCAACCAATCAATTAACCATTTTCTCACTCTTGACTAGGAGTGAGAAAATGGTCACCCCCCCTCATGATAGTGGCTCGTTGGAATTCAGGTGAGAATGCTCCTTTCTCCTTTCCATCTACTTTCTCTCCTCCACTAAGGAATCCTGCTCTAGCCTGAGTTTATGGGTGACAGCTCAGCTCAGGCGGATTTTTTCAGAGCTAGAGGAGTTGGCACTGGAAAAGTGTGGAAACTTCAACTCCAAATGACTTTTTACATTCAGGGTCAGCCATCCACCCACCAGCGCTATGCAGCTAAAACATAATCCCATGTTGGATATGTCGAGGGTGAGGAAGTCAGGTATAAGCGCACAGAAATATTTGCGTGCATAGATGCACACACAAAAAAACCCCCAAAAAACAGAAAGGCGCGTACACCAAGCGCATGCTGTCTATTCACACACACACGCTATAATGTGGTTAAACATCCTACATGACCGTGTCTGCATATGGTTGCTGCAGAGCCTGCCGTGTGCAGCTTAAACCTACGGATCAAACACTGTGGGCAAACAGCACATGTTTGAGTATTCCGCTGTCGAATGCACCATACATTACCCCTAAAATGAACTGGATTATGATGACGGGCAGCCGCATAAAGCTTTTATATGTGCACTTGGAGAGCAAATGTGTGAGCAAAGGAAACTAAGGATTTGGTTGGAAAGAAAGACAGGGGTAGGTTCAAAGAGGTTGTTTTTAGAAGATATCTGTATGGAAAATACTTGTTTAGCTCTGTTTGAGTTAGTTGAATTGGCATCGGTAAAGAAAAGAAATATCAAAAAGTTCCTAAAGTTGCTTGGTTTTCCTTGTTTGCCATGGTATCATAGTGCTATCGCATTTTTAGATGTTAATCTGAGTATTGGTATCGGTAAGTCAAAATTCTGGTTTCGTAACAATGCTAGGGTGCATTTGTTTGTGTTCTCCATGTTCCAATACTCTCAGTGGCATTTGAGTTTGGCTTTTACATTTCAACACAGCCCAACAAGCAAAAAGCAGCATGTTGAGGTAGGAGAGAGACAAATTGTCACGGTAATGCTCAGTGCTCGGCATGACAAGCGCGGGATTTTCGAGTAATGCCACTCGCTTGGCTTTCAAGCGGATCTTCCTCGAGGACAGGCTGAAACCTGAGTCGAAATAACAGGAAATCTCTACCAACATTCGCGCCGCATCGCTAACTGCCCCCTTGGAAGGAGTACCCTCCATCCATCACTGTCAAGGGGCAGCGGGGCCACAGTTACCCCACAGACAAGGGCCTCTCCTCGGGGCTAAAATGTCAGAGATCCCGGGCCCAGGATGCAGCACGGTCCACTGGATACAAGGACCAAGCAACCCATACTCAGCTATTTCAAACTTCCTTTGACCC
Organism: Gephyroberyx darwinii; assembly: GCA_900660455.1. Lineage (NCBI taxonomy): Eukaryota > Metazoa > Chordata > Actinopteri > Trachichthyiformes > Trachichthyidae > Gephyroberyx > Gephyroberyx darwinii. The sequence goes on from CABFOQ010053158.1 coordinate 30,564, forward strand.
AAACTCAGTTGGTGTTAATAACAATGGAAAGGCTCGGACAGAAAGAGAGATGGTGAAGTCTAAAGCTCAATTTACACTCGAATGGAAACTGCCTGGGCGCACAAAGATGCTCTGTGCACTTCCTCCAAAATGTCACTATGCTATGTAGGGCAAAAACAAACCACAAATATGACACGTGTGATTAGTCAGCTGTAATGTACATGCACTATCAAAAAACAACACCCACACTCAAGTCTGAAAGCCCTAGACAAGCATGAAAGTAGCAGAAGCAGAAGAGTAGTGTACACTCTTAAAAAAGGATGTTTTCCAATTGGGGACAGAACAGCATGTGATATTTTTTGGACACAACACATAACACTGTGCCAAAATGTGTTTGAGAACACACCTTTATTAAATGTTATGCTGAAATGTGACATCAGATGTTCTGTCACATAAAGGAAGTTTTTGGGTTAGATTTGGGAGATTGTGAACATACACTAAAATCAGTTGTTGTTTTAGCATGGAGTTTATCACTCAACATAGTGTGTATTTTAGTATGGAGCACTGGAGCCAGTGATCTACCCGGAACACAGGGATGATTTTTGTCTAACGTTCTCTGACCGACAACCAAACCAAACAACCAAATGTGTGTGTGTGTGTGTGTGTTTGTGTGTGTGTGTGTGTGTTGCAACACAACCTGAGTCATCCTGCTTGGTTAAATGAGGGTTAAAAAGACAAAGGAAATTACATACTGAATGACAGACAGAGAGAGCAACAGCAAAACGGGGACAATTATTACCTGTGATTTCACAGCCTAGCAAGCTGTGTGTGTACATGCGTGTGCATGTGTGTGTGTGTGTGTCTGTCTGTCTGTCTGAGTGTGGTTAATCCATTACTCGGGTCAGGTCTCGCAGGACAGAGGCAAACCGCTTTCTCTGATGGCCTCTGCATTTTTTCATCCTCCAGCCTTTCAATTATTCACAGTGGAAAAACATGGTGCTTGAACCCCTCCCAAAGACAAACACACACACACACCCACACACA
>CABFOQ010053159.1:0-29089 GCA_900660455.1 Gephyroberyx darwinii
AAGTTGGATTGGCTTGATGGACACTTCTTACGTACCATACGGTCAAGCTGCTCCCACAACAGCTCAATAGGGTTGAGACCTGGTGACTGCTGGCCACTCCATTATAGACAGAATACCAGCTGACTGCTTCTTCCCTCAATAGTTCTTTACCATCTTAATCTTTTCCTTTTATTGGCCAGTCTCAGATTTGGCTTTTTCTTTGCTACTCTGCCTAGAAGGTCAGCATCCTGGAGTCGCCTCTTCACTGTTGACGTTGGGACTGGTGTTGTGCGGGTACCATTAAATGAAGCTGCCAGTTGAGGACCTGTGAGGGGCCTGTTTCTCAAACTAGAGACTCTGATGTACTTGTCCTCTTGCTCAGTTGTGCACCGGGGCCTCCCTTCTCTTTCTATTCTGCTTTGCGCTGTTCTGTGAAGGGAGTAGTACACACCGTTGTGTAATCTCCAGTTTCTTGGTAGTTTCTCTCATGGAATATCCTTCATTTCTCAGAACAAGAATAGTCTGACGAGTTTCAGAAGAAAGTTCTTCTTTTCTGACCAGTTTGAGACTATAATCAAACCCACAAATGCTGATGCTCCAGATACTCAACTAGCCTAAGGAAGGCCAATTTTATTGCTTGCTTGTTTTCTAATGATCAATTAGCCTTTTAACAGGATAAACTTGGATTAGCTAACACAATGTGCCATTGGACCACAGGAGTGATGGTTGCTGAAAATGGGCCTCTGTACGCCTATGAAGATATTCCATTAAAAATCAGCCGTTTCCAGCTATAATAGTCATTTACCACATTAACAATGTCTAGACTGTATTTCTGATCAATTTAATGTTATTTTAATTGAAAATAATTGTGCTTTTCTTTAAAAAATGAGGAAATTTTGAAGTGACCCCAAACTTTTGAGCGGAAGTGTATATGGCACAGGTTTTGTTTTAAATTAGGCTGCATCATATTGTGATCTGCTATAAATTCTGTGCCAATAATTTGAGATTTGAGATTAATGACGTGATGCCTGAGGCAGCAGCATAACATCTGTGACAGCTGGTTTACTCCCAGGGGAACGGCGGTAACGTTATACCAGAAGCTGTCTATCGCAGCTGTTACCTTCCTGGGCTGAACGGCTAGCCGGAGGCTCGTTGATATAATGATTTAAACCAGCCTGAAGCTCAAGGTAGCTGCTGATGCCGTAGAGCTCCCCTTTAGTTGTCCGGATGGATAAAAAAAAAAACTGCTTCAAGACTGTATTCAGCTCGGTCCTCTTAACGGACTGAATGTCGATGTTTATATTTTTGAGACTTAGCGGAGTGATACATGTATAGTTAAAAGTCCCAGTGATGCTATACTCACGGAATGCCTCGTCTTGTCCAATCAAATTACTTGGTCGGAACTAACTATTGTATAAATCGTAAATATATAACCTTTCTATGGATAGAGGGCATAACTGCTAAGTTGAGTCATTGAAATGGAGAAGAGGATGAAGAGTGTCCACATACAGTACATGCACATTTCACCCAGGCTTCATCAAGTTTCTCATCATCTGTTTCGTCTTTGTTGCAGAAATATTTCCCACAATTCTCTTCTCCACATTCACCCTGGCCACTTTAGCCACCTGACCCATCTACAGTCTCTGTAAGTACACACATATCAGACACACACACACACACACACACACATACAACACCCGCCACAGCACAAAACCTATGTGGCAAGTACATACACTGAGCTATTACTTATTGTACTATGAAAATATAAAACATTGTCTGAATCCATCATGAATCATCTTATTCTATGTGTGGTTTGGGGTTTTTAAGAGAAATTTCAGCTACGTAATAGGCAGACTTGCTTGCTAGCTTGTAACCTTTAGTGTAGCTTGTCTTGATTTCACAAGGCGAAAACATTACAAAGCAATGTTGATGATGACACATACCTCTGCTCCGTCTTTAGCTTGCTTCTCCTCTTGCTCTTTTCTTTTAAACGGTACACCTGGCGGCTTTGACGGCTTCATGATGATGTAAAGGCTCAATTCCAATGTAATCTGGCTTTCTGTGACGCATCGATGACCAGCCATCTCTCAAACCCTCTCTCAATAAGGCTCATGGTCTAAAACTAATTCTCAAAACATGAATCATGAGTGTCTATGTGTAAATAGGGTGATTTGCGGCATCACCTGTTAACCTGGGCACTAAAATGAGTGCTTTTTGCTGTATGTGTGGGGTAACAGGGCGCCTTTGGTTGTGTTGAACGGTTACTCCTACCTTCGCCCACCTCTAGACTGAGCTGTAGTCAAGGACAGTGAGAGGTGAGGCAGTGCTGCCAAAGTGCAGGAGGGGCATTTGAGGTAAAAAAAAAAAAATTAAAAAAAAGTTAAAGGGTGCCGTAGGTGGCTGTTTATATCTTCTACATTACTGACTGCCACTTCATACACACACACACACAAACACACACACACACACAGTTTGCTGCAACCTCATTGTTGAAGAACTGTGCTCTGTTCTCTGTAGAGCACTGGAAGGCATTGAGATCCCAGACATTCAGACTAAGATGTTTCTGCCTATGGGGAACCTGTCCCACATGTATGTATAGTTCTCCACAAGCATCATCACAATCATCACAAGCTTCTGTCGTCCTCGTTTCTCCTGCTGCCTCCGTTTCTTCTTCTACACTTGTGTTTTCTCCCTCTTCTTCTGCAGCTACTTTAAGAAGTTCCAGTACTGCTCCTACGCACCCCATGTCAGGTCCTGTAAGCCTAACACAGACGGGATCTCCTCCTTTGAGGACCTGCTGGCTAACATAGTGCTGAGAGTGTCAGTCTGGGTCATGGCCTTCATCACCTGCTTTGGCAACCTCTTCGTCATTGGCATGAGGTCACTGATACGGGCGGAGAACAACCTGCATGCCGTCTGCATAAAAGTCCTCTGCTGTGAGTTGCTACACACCAAAATATGCTACACACCATATACTCTCAGAAAATAATGGTAAGGGAGGTAAAATTTGTACTAGAATAAATTGACCATGTAAGGCATTACTGCTCCTTATGATAAAAAATACTGTGTGTCTTTTATAGGCCGGCTACAGAGCCTGGGAATGTCCGTCCTGTAGGGAAAAAATGAAGTATTAAAAGATCCAAAACATGCTGTTAATATATTGAGCCAACTGCACTGTTTGTGTGGGAGAGATGTTTTTGGGTTGGGCTCATGACCCTTTTAAGTGAAGCTAATCTTCAGAGACAGCCTGTCCTACACAAACAAACGCATGTAGACAGACAGGTTGTTTCCTCTCTATTTGGACTTTAGATTTTCTCTACTTTGTCAGTTCTCTTCTTCTTTTTTGCTCTGGTCTTTCACCTTTACCATATGAACCCCAACCCTGTATCAGCTCCCTGTTAGCATAGACAAAGATCCTCTGACTCATCTTTGTCTGTGCTAGCCGTGTTCTCCTTCTTCTCTCTGATCCTTAAAACATGAAAAACACCATTGGACTTAGGAGGTTTTCATGTGGCAACAGCAACAGACACACAACTATGTTAGGAAGGGATTGTCGTGTGTGTGTGTGTGTGTGTGTGTGTGCCGCGTGCATGTGCATGTGTAATTGTGAAGTGATTGCTCTTGGCTGCCGGAGACGACTGAAAGTGGAAATACTGGATGTTTAAATGGGAAACTATTGGTGTTGCTAAGTGTCACCAGCTGACAAATGGTCACCCTATGCCATTCCCACACAGGTCATTCCTTACTGTAGATAGACTTGTCTCTGTCTCTCATCTCTCAGGTGCAGACTGCCTGATGGGTGTGTATCTCTTCTTCGTCGGTGTGTTTGACGTGAAATTCCGAGGCCAGTACAATCGCAATGCCCTGCTCTGGATGGAGAGTGTGGAGTGTCGGACTATTGGGTTCCTTGCCATGCTCTCCTCAGAGGTAATCATTGATTATATACCTACACACTCACACACACAAACACACAAAAACACCAGAGGATTCCTATAACAGAATGATGCAAGTATCCTGCTGAAACCTGATAAAGATTTATGGCAGCGATATCCAACCATGTGACATGGAGGGCCGAGAATATGCAGGTTTCATTCCAACCAATCACAACACCAGCAATGGCGGGTAACGCGTTACCGTAATATTATTACTATTATACTATTACTATTACTAGTAATATTATTAGTATTCCAATTACTATGATTTGGTCAAGAAGAAAGATGAAATATTGTGAAAAAATATTAAAATATTGTCAATTGTGAACTATGTGCAGGTACTAATAGCTGAGGAAAAGTAATATAATAATAGTGTAAGTAATTACTTCTCCCAGGGAGTAATAAGTCAAGTAATATTGTTACTTTTAAAATAAGTAATGGGTAAAAAAGGGAAAATATATATTTTTTTAAGTAACAAGCCCAAGACTGCACAACACCAGGTGATTTCACTGGTTAGCACACCTTCGACCAGAGAGGGGGAGACTAATCAATGAAATCAGCCGGTGTAGTGTTTGGTTGGAAGGAGAACCTGCGTACTCTTGGCCCTCCACCTTGGACACCACTGATTCATGGTGAGTGATGTCCCTCAGGTGTCTGTCCTCCTCCTGACCTACCTGACTCTGGAGAGGTTCCTGGTCATTGTCTTTCCCTTCAGCAACCTGCGCCCAGGCAAAATGCAGACTGTGGTGAGCCATGCTACCTTTACAGTAGTAGACACTAAAAATGATAAAATGATCACCAATCACCATTGATTATTGACAAGCGTCACTCAGATGCCTTCAGATTACTAGCAACCACTTTGCTGCTGTCTGGTGGATGATTTGAGCTAGCTGGCTGTAGTTGCAGCAATAGGTGGAACGTATAGCATAGCTAGTACATGATTGGCTGCAACTACAACTTATTTGCCCCAACAAAGGAGGAAATGAGACAACCATGGTCAATATAAACCAATGGTTCTCTGGTTGTGGAAGCTTCAGCGACTGGTACCAGAATTTCACCAGAGCTCTCAGCTTACGTAAAGTGCACAAATAATTTGCACGAGTTAATTCAACCTAACTAAAGGGTCAATTCGGGCCAGTTGTTTGAATAACTGAATAACTAATATTAATAACTAACTAATACTAATAACTAATATGATTTAAAGGTTTAGGGCAAACAGTGGTGAATATCTTTGCCACTTAAATTAAATTGGCACCTTGTGTTCCTCCTTCCATCACTGTATTGAAAAGTGCAGAGAGCGTACACAGCACACAAAATGTCTATGTAAAATGATGTAAAATGATGTAAAGATTACATATGTGCTGGCTAAAAAAGACAGAAGACAAGAAAATACAAACACAGACATAAAATGATATATTTCTGGAGCAAAAGGGCAAAAAAGTTGTTTTAGACGTGGTCTTAAAACAAGCAACACATTCAGCTTTCCTGGGGCGTGTCTCATGAAGCAAGCTCAACACAGTCAGGGTATCTGACAATGTCAAACAATGTCAATCCCGACTAACTGGTCTCATAAAGGTGGTTATCAACACAGGATTTTCCAATCCAGATATGAGCAAGTTCACATAAAATGGGCGTTTTGGGGGGTTTGTGACAAATAGCCAATCACATGTAAGATGGACAGATCTAGAGCAGCATTTTAAGAGTAATGAAATACACAGTCGAAAAATTTCATGCCAATATGAGTGGTGGAGAGAGAGACAAGAAGGGGGTGTGTCTGTAAAACCCGGGTGCACACCTCTGACTACATATTGGAGATTAGCCTACTAGCCAACTAACATTACACAATGGAAAGTGACTCAAGGCACTTTGAGGTGGAGGATTTCTCTCCTCAATGTATCTGTCCATCTCCAGGCAGGGGTTTCGATGGAGGTTTCACCATATAGAAGTCATACAAATATGTTTACAGCTCATGATTTAGGACGCACTCACACTAGGCCATCTGAACCGTGCCCAGGCACGGTTGACGTCCAAAGCCCGGGTCGTTTGACGAGTGTGATCGCTCCGAACCCCGACGGAGAAATTTGCGGCTTTACTCCCGACTACAATTCACATTCATCAATAAATCATCGATTTTATGGGACAGTCGCATCATTGACATGTTTGGGATCCGTGCTCCGGCACGATTAGTGATCACACTAGCCCGAATGCCCGGGCACAGTACAGATGGCCTAGTGTGACTGCGTCCTTAGTCTCATACCCTGTACCTTTAATGTCTGTGTGAAGTTAATGACGCATACACAGACTCTCTTATCTCATATTCTCCTTTGAGGTACCGACTAGCCATAACAGCAGCCACTTATACCTGTGCAAAAGCTCAACACCGAGTCAATCATTTATGCATTCCACACAAACAGAGCACTACAGGACAGAATCCAAGTAAATACCATTGAGATACAGGGGGCTGGATTCAGGGCCTGCTAGTGTAACTCAAGAGTTTGGCAATGTTAATGGGTCACAAGTGGTATGTGACCAAATATTGACTTGTGATTTTGTTTCTGGCCCTTGTGTTCAATTAAAACAGCTGGAGTGGGAGAGTGCTACAACTGCCGTTCCTTTCCAATATCTTTCAACTAAGTCTCAGCAATTAAATGGTGAAAGAAGTGTAGCTAACCAGTCTATTGTTACTCTTAGGTTTTGATTCAGAGATGGCAGACTCAGTTCATGGGCATTCATTTCTTAGACCAGAGATATGGAGGGGAAATTATTATTATTTATTTGTTTAAGTGTGTGAGATAGTATTAATTAGCATTACCTCATGAGCCAAAAAAGTAGCTACTATCCAAAAATTAGGAAGGCCGCTGGAATACAGCAAAAATAACCATTTTTACTCAACTGTCTCTCAATATTATTGTGCAAATTCTTCAGACTCTATCTTTGTGAAGTTTTAGGATACATACTATATTAGGGTATGGAAATAATGATGCAGAATCGAGTCTAGTCTAAACTTACCGTCTATGCTACGGAAGTCAAGGAGGTAGGTTCTGCTGTCCACCTGGTAGAGCTGAAGGCTCATCTTGGTTTGCATTCCAGTGATTGGGTTCTTTCTTCTCACACGCAAATAATATGGGTTCACAACCTGGAAGAGTTACTTAGAGTGAAGAAACCAAAAATGTACAAAGCCAATGCATCAACACAATCTATTCTTTAGAGTGTTGAAATAGCAGTCTTTGTCAGGGCAAAATGTTTAAAGATCTTATCAGACAGAATGAAACAGTAAGAACAAACTTCAACCTGACAAACAAAAGAAACAAGTCATTTTATCACTGAACAGCACTTTTATGTTTTGGGCAAGGGTTCAACTCACAGGGATGATATACCCCAGTGAGCTCTGTTGTTCCGCGTCGTCTAATCTAAATTACCGTGCTTTACTACTGTTATCCCCAGACAGGAGCACATAAATAGCTGCTTCATATCAGAGCCAGAGGAAAAACAGGAAATACAACATCTCCCTTTGAAACTGCCTTTCATTTTCCCACAAGATAATTGAAATATGTGAGCCAACTGGTACATTCTTACTATCGTGATGCTGTTTTCAAAAGATAGTGTGGGCGGAAAGACAACATTCCATTCTAGGTCAAGTAGAACTTCACCTGCAAGAAACAAATGACTCGCCTTGTCTTCTACATCAACTGTTCAATCAAAGTTACTACTCTAGTCTTTAATCCCTTACATCTCTTGCTTCTTGTTTCTAAATGGACTACAATTAACAATAAACCAGCAAATATTTCTGTATTTTCTCATGCCCTGCTCATCAACTCTCTCCTTACCTTCCATTCGTAGTCCAGTTGTTTCATGGCACGACAGACCTCAGACATGATGTCATTGGGTCTGCTCTGACTGCGAATACCAAGGTGCCACTTGGCCCTTCTAACACCTTGGTGCTTGGACTTCTGGGGGTTCAGCTCGTCCAGCGTATGGCGAGGCCTAGGAGGTGTCTCTGCCACCAGGAAAGGTACGCGCTCGGGATGGGGCTTGAGTAGACCTGCCACAGCCGCCCCGGAGGCGGTAAGGTTCTGGTCATCTAGAAAGGAGTCAGGAGGGCTGGACGCCAAGTAGAAGTCCTTGGCCTCGCTCATGATACGACGGTTGTCAATGATGAGATGGTAGGCAACGGCTAATGGGTCCTGGTGGTTGCGACTGTATAGGCAGGTCAGGACCTCCTCCTCAGTGCACTCAAACTTTTCACATACCTCCTTCAGCGCCTCATCGTCAATCATGTTGTTGCTGTAGGAGGGGTCCTCGGGGAACAAGTACTTGGGTAGGTCCTCTTTGAACCATTCGTCCTCTCTGTGGGAAGACCAAGCTTTTAATAAAGACACAACAAACCACAGACCATGAGCGCAACAAGAATCTGGTTTTACACCCCTGGTTATATATAAGATAATGCATTATATAATCTAGCCAAAAGATGATTAAATGATTGTAGCGATAGTTTGACTGAGCTCACCGAATCTCTTTGATGGTGGCTCTTTTCATGGGATCCACCTGCAGCATGTGTTTAAGGAGACTTATTACCGAGGGGTTTAGATACTGCGGCGTGAAGAAGATCCCATCGCAGATCTTCTTAAAGAGTGTTGGCACATGGTCGTCATCAAAGGGGAGTGTCCCACACAACAAGGCATACAGAATCACCCCACTGCTCCAGATATCCACCTCTGGACCAGCATATAACCTGAGGAAAAGGTATCATGGGCCACAGACAGACACACTAAGTAAGGAGAAACAATCCAAATAAATGAATGTGCTAGGTTTTGTTCATTAACCTTTAAGCATCATGATGGGAGAATGTTTAAAACTGTAGTCCTTGTATTACTTTCAAATGGGGACAAGAAGAATTACCTTCCTGAGATGACCTCGGGAGCAGCATAGTTTGGAGAACCACAGCTTGTTCGCAGGAACTCTCCATCTGACATCATGTTTGATAAACCTGCACGACATTTTACAGTGTTATGTAACATACACACAAACAATCTGCATTTTAAACAACCATAGCTGTAACACTAATACAGCACTAGCACATTGCTCAAACATCCATGTAAATACATGTACAGATTCGTGATATACACCCAACTTGGCTAATATATACACTATACTGGAAACATTTTAACATCCATTTTGCAGGTGATGAGTCACCTAAACCCATATATAACATATGTTTTATGTGTACTACATCGGGTTACACTAGTGTTGCGTGAACTGCAGCTAATTATGCTAGACTAGCATACATTGGCTTTGAATGGGTTAATCAGGTTTAGACCTAGTTAACTTAATGTTGGCGCAGCACTCAAGGGCTAAAGCTTTTCTTTTCAAATTGTTTGAGATATGAGAGTGACATTTATATTCTTCAGTGGCATGCTTGCTGGTATTCAGAACCATTTTTATTCACTAGTGTATATTGATGATTTGTTGGTTAACTACACAGACTCCAATGAAAGCTAAAAAGCTGTATTTGTATCATCTATTGTTCAATAATGTCACCTTACTTTAGTCTGTAGCTAAAGCTATGGGAAGAGGCTTTTGTTTGGGTTTCAGGGCCAAGAGGGAGACTTACCAAAGTCTGCTATCTTGGCATTCATCTGGGCATCAAGCAAGACATTCTCTGGCTTTAGGTCCCGGTGTACCACCATGTGTCTGTGGCAGTAGTCAACTGCTGAGATAATCTGCTGGAACAGCCGACGACTCTCCTTCTCATCCAACTGTCAAGGCAGAGATGGTCCATTAGGTGTGATCCTGTCTGTGACTCGATCAGTACATCGGAGCTGACTAAACAACAGCCTGCATTGCATTCGTCATAACATTTCAAAGCTTTATTGGTTTTATGTTATCACAATTATTGAAAGATGACCTGCACCACAGGCACTCGGCAACACTGAATTCATGATGTACTTCTATGTTCACGTCTCCCCTGATAACAAACTGAGGGGCCTGAATACACAACATAAGACATATGATAAAGACAGGAGGAGTGAAAAAATGGGGCATCATCATGCTAGAGCATACGAGACATCTTCCCGGGAAAAGTATCATAACGTAAGCCATTACCTTTCCGTTTTTGCAGATGTAGTCAAAGAGCTCTCCTCCTGAGACATACTCCATCACCATGAAGATGTCTGTAGGGGTGCTGATAACCTGATACCTGTAGAAATAACAAACAAGACTTAAATCACGTACCCCATCAACATGTAACAGCTGAGATTACATTGCTCGAATACGGAGGGTGAGGACTCTAGAGTTCATCATTTGAACTGAGAAAGAAAAAGGGATCGACAAAGCAATGTGTGCGATTTTAGTTTTCTTGTATCACCTCTATATCTAACAACCTTAAGTATTACAGAAAGTAATACCACAAGTAGCAATATGGAAGCTTTTGTAAGACGTTCTCCAAGCCCCTACCTACAACGTCTTGGAGTGATTCTACAAACATTTTGAAAAGCTTGATGGAAAACAAACACTAGTTTTTCCTGATAAATGCTTTTGGACTAACCCGATATTGAAACATTGTCTGGAAATAGCAGTTTAAGTGCATACATTAATCAACCGTGTGCAGTGTGCACATTATCAACCAATTTGCTCAACATGCAGCAAAGAAAAACCTACAAAGTGCTTTTGGACATTTTAGAGCAACAATAAAGTCAATGCCATAAACATGAACGTCCAACTTTTTTATGGAAAAATACAAAGTCGGACTGCGACAGAGAACACTGGCCCCTCCCCTTTCGTTAAGGCCCTGTAGATTCGCTCCATTCACCCCAGTGAAGTTTTGGAGTCGGTTGGTACAGTGGAGGGAACGTTTTCTCCGAGCACAGGGAGTGATGGATCGAACATATGAGCCGAACGCACACAGCTCTGAAACAGCAGTGAGTGAGCTAGCGCCCCGGCTATTGCTACAGAAATCTGGGTAAGCGGGCAAAGATGACTGAAGCTGCTAACAAAGTTGCAAACAGTTACCTCTTGCTACCATTTGGGGGCGCCAACAACTAAATTACGTAAAGTTACACAGTGCAGGTTTAAACCATGAGATTTTCTCGTTGTTCTGTCAGACACATGCTGCTTATACTGTAAGTCCAATTCAGTAAATTCTGGCACCCCCGAATCGCCCTCTCTCTACACTCAGCGCACATCACTGCACCTGGACCTATAGGTATGCCACATTTCTCCCCACAATTGTCATACTCAACATCAAGCTGAACAACAAGATAATGGGACTGCTGACCCTGCTGGTTTGAAATGGCTCTCAACTAACTCTGCAGTTTGAAAAACCCGCACATTGTACTAAACAATTGCACACTAAAATAGCGGCTGATCCTGATGGCTTGCAATGGCTTGCTCGACAGTATCGGCAACTAAATGGATTTGAAAATTATAGATGTAAAAGGGGCTGCCAAATTCTTCTCTCACAGCTATGTCATCATATAATACACAAAAGACTGGGTGGCACAAACACGGTTTAATTGTCTTTAATGATAATCAGAGTTTGGTATAACATTTAAAATAAGTAAACCTAGATTTAAAATTAACCAGAGCTGTGTTACACAATATAAATGTAATCCTCGTTTTGTAAATCTAAGATTAATCATTTAACTCAAATTGAAATTATTTAAACCGAGATTATAGATAGTTACCAACATATATATGTCAAAGATGGCAATAAGCAGCAATAATAGTCTCAGGCTACTTACATGCTATTAAATGTGAATTTAATTAATTATATATATATATATATATATATAGTTATAGCTTGATCTTTAAGACAAATGTTACATTCTTGTCCCACTCTGCTGTATAATTAGGCTAGCAAACTTGTTATGACTTGGCAGAGGAGCTCAAATTGCTCCTGTAATCTTGTGGTTGAGTTAATGGGATGTTTCGGTTCAGTTTCGGAAGACAAGAAAACAGACAACACCACTGTCAAAAAGGATGATGCTTAGCTTCAACTCGCAGAAGCCTTAACTAGATCAGCAGGAGTGTATGAGACACATATCCCAACTCAAAGCCCATTGGAACAATATAAAAACAAAGACATTATCATTAAACTCTCCAGGGTTGAGGCTGTGCGTTTCTCTGAGTTATTTGAGAAACTTTCAAAATGCTGCCATTTTGAAAGTTAAACCACCTCAACTGACAGTTTAAAGTAACAGTTTTAACCCCTGATTAAAGTTTAAATTGGAGTTTAACGTTTTGGAGCAACAGGGTTAAAGTTAATCTAGGTTTAAAGTGTAAACTAAATCGGTTTTAATAAAAGGTTTAAATTTAATATTGCTCCAGTTTGCTCCAACAGAATGTATTGATAAACTCTGATTTCACCCAATTCAAAACTGAATCCTTGCTGGTGCAATCCACCCTAAGGCTCCCATCTTAATCATGAGATGGCACCAGTTAGCCCAAAGTATGGATAGCCATCTCTTTTCAGCAAGAACCACCGGCTACCACTTTCCCTCAACCTGCCTCGTCTACTCCTACTTCAGTTAGTGTTATCCTACCTTTCCCAAAATGCCTTTCGACCCCCAAGTGAACGTGCCTGATCTTGTTGCAAGAAAAAGTCCTTACTTAAAATGTAACATTGTGGCTGTTTTCTTTTCTACATTTTTATCCTGCAAATCAATGCCAACATGAAAAAACAATATTTGCATTAAGTGGTGTGATGCCAGAAAAAAATACTGAATGAGAAGAGGAAAAAAAAGAATAATGTAGTGGGGAAAAACAGTCAGACAAACTGTTTACACTAGCTAACATTAGCTTCGGACCACAACTCTTGCAAGTGGAGGATTAGTTGACAAACGGAAGACTGCTGTCTACGGTCTTAACAAGTTTCAGCTTTACTACAGTCTCATATGGTATCATACATTGCCGTTTACTTATTCATGGTTGGGTAATTCGACGCACAGCTAGCAAACATTAAGAAACAGACTGTCTATCAATCTACCAACTGCTTTCAGTCTCCCCGTAGACAATCAGTTGGTAAACATGATTGTTAGGATTCTGATAAGATCGTCTTCTGGCTTGAATTTTTCCAACTTATGAAGTGGTTGAATGACAGGGGCCAATTGTGGGATCAAAACAAATAGCAAATAAGTCCTTCCAACCAAGTTACTTCCACTCTACATTTTTAGACTGGCACAGCATCAACTGAAGTCTTACTATTGCGCAGCTGAATTCCTCTGTCCTAACTCAAGGGCCTCGCTCTATTTCCTAACATAGAAGTTAATCATTCTCTCTTAACTTCGGTATGGGTATTTCATAAACATCAATGGCCACACCATGCCTCGTAACATGGACGTGTCTACACACTTTAAGCCCCTCGTCTCATCCTGCCATAAGCCCTGAATCTGTTCCCTTTCTTAAGGCTTTCATTATACGGTCTTCCTGAGTTTTTCACAGGCTTTTGTGATGCTACTGGAAATACCTTTGTTTCATTACATTTTTACACTCATCCTGGCCCATTTAGGTTATCATTGAACTTGACAATCATCCTTCTTGTACAGGGTGCTGTCACAGTTATAATGGTCATAACATCCTTAGATCCACAGTCCACTTTTATGTCCTAATGATTACTTCCATCACCATAATATTTTACCGATTGTGCCATTATGCCACAAAGGATTACCTCTATCACCATAATGAAGGCTAAAGAGCAGTCTATACAGTGCTATGATGACAGGTGCTGCCATACTGTGGTAAATTCCTTCTCATCGAGATACCTAAAATGAAAATGTAAACATTTCAAGATTGAAAAGACAGCAGAAGATAATAGAATACAAAATCCAGGATTTACTTTCAATGTTCCTAATAAAAGCCAATACCCTACACTAATGGATTCAAAGTATACACTGACAGTACTAAAATAATTTATACTTCATATTCATCTATTTGACTAGTCAAAGACCAGATGAGTTTCTGATTAGACATGTGCATCGTGACTATGAGTGAGGCTTGTCCTACACAGGCCTAGTTCCTGTCTCTTTCATAGGTCGTTACTCATGAAATGTGGCAGGCACTAGTGTAATTGCTTAAGAATGTCATATAGTCAAGTGGTCTAAAACAGTTTGCCCTAAAGTGAAAACCACAGAATTTAACATCCAATGTTATTCCTGTTGACAATGATCCAATCAATATATATGAACATGAACAACGCTCTCTCAAAGCCAGAAACCAGAAACTATGGCTTCAAGCTATGATCTCATTAATGTTTCAAATCTGAAGCTGCTCCAGCTGCTCTGTTTTACTTTTTATATTGATATTATCTTTATTTTCAGTAGTGTTAACAGTTCAGAACCAAAAAAATGACCCGTTATCCCCCAGGGTGCTCTGACAGTCACCTTCACCAGTATTACCAGCAGTACCAGTCCCAGAACCTGTATTGATACAAGATGGAACATCTGCTCCATAGAGAATACACTGGGACAAAACACCGTACATTTCTCACTGGAGCAACCCAATTCTGTCTTGGTGTAGGCTAGACTTGTTCATGTTCATAACTAATAATACTGCCATGGACAACAGAAATAATGAATTATTAAATTTAGTTTAAGTCAAACTACAAGGCTATTCTTTACCAGGCTACTTGGCTACCGCTCTGTCCTAAAGCTTATCATGCTTTGAAAAGACTACCAGTGTGAAGTCCATATTCCAAAGGCCTATAGATTTCTTAGTTTGCATGATCAATGGAAAAGCCTTCTGATTTTATCAATGTAAATATAATTTTCCCCTCCCGTCTGTTTATCGGAGGATGATGCTGACTTCACAGATCTCCACTGACCTACCGACAGCGGCAACCACTAGGGAAAGACCGAAAAACATTCTCGGTGACATAGATACAGTCGACTACAGAAATACAACCCCTGAGAGTGTCAGCCTGCTATTTGTCACCATCGTTCTCAATTTCTCCTATGGAATTAGTTTTACTTAGTTACAGTGCAAGAATCTTTATCATGCAACAGCAACAGCCAACGCCGGCTTGTCGAGCAAATGTTATGCAAACTCTTGAACAAAGAACAAGAAAATGCAAATGGTGTGTTTCCATCAGTTGGGTTGTGGCAAATACATAGGCTGCATGAGTGGCAAAAAAAAAACACACCTCCCAGAAAATAATATATTTCAATAACTGATTAGTATTGGGCAAGTTGTTGTTTTTTATGTTGGCCATATATCATGCTTTCATCCATCCATCCATTCATTTTCTAGCTACTTGTCCAGGTCAGGGTCACAGAGGCATCAGGGTCAGCAGAGCAGCCCAGGTGTCATTTGCCCAAACAAACTTCCCCAGGTGGTTCCAGGCCAGCTGGGAGACAGTCCCTCCAGCGTGTCCTGGGCCTGCCTGGGGGTGTCCTCCCAGTCATTCATGGCCGATACACCACCAGAGAAAAGCGCCCACAGGGCATCTGTACCAGGTGCATGACCAGGCATTTCAAGTGGCTCCCCTCAAAGTATAGAATGAGGCCAGCCACCGGCGTAGAAACCTCATTTTAGCTGCTTGTATCCGCAAACTTATCCACAGATACGACCGGCTAAAGCACACAAACACCTTTCCTAAGAAAATGAAAATAAACAAATGCACTTGGTAATATTATAATGCCCAATCAGGCCAAAGTCAGGCCAGTAAGGGTTGCCACCACAGGGTCAAGCACCGGAAAATTAAGAACCACGAGGACCACGAGTTTACTGCCACAGTCAATTCAGACATATGCAGTTCAACAATACCTCACTCAAAATCCTACAGTCACTTACCCAACATTGGAGCATGTAGATGCTTGGCAGCAGCACCATAAAAAAAAAAAGCTGAAGCCGGACAGGTAACGTGTACCAAATACACAAAAGAGTAAATTTGGATTGGTAGTGCCAATTTTGCTGTATTGCACTCACACCAAACCACAACTTTAAAACCAAAGCACATACATATGATGAACCGTGAACTACACAGAGGATATAGAATTAGCCCGTATTGACTTCAGGAGGAAGCAAACACACAGCAAATCATACAGAAAGACACTACAAAATTTAAGGCCATGCTGCTAATGCACTTCTGTAATTCACAAAAAAAGATCAACAGATCAACTCAAACAAACAAATATGCAGGAAGAGCAAAGGACTAAAAGGAAAGGAGACTGGGTCAGACAGATATTGTCCTAGATGGATGTACTCTAAAACACATCATTAAAGCCTTGAAATAGCTTGGTGGGTGGCACTAATGTGGCAGCAGGGGGATTATGGAGCAGCGAGCAGGGTGTAATCTAGGACTTACAGTTTAATTATGTGAGGGTGCCTAAAAAGCTTGAGGTTCTGGATCTCCCTGCGGATCTTTCCCACCACATCCAAACTGCGGATCTTCTGTCTGTTCAGGATCTTCACCGCCACTTGGTGCTTGGTCAGTTCATGCTGGCCCACTGCAGGAAAAAAGACAGAATGAGAGCACATTAGAAACAGCAATTACAATAGAAAACATATGACAGAAAATGCATATAAAACAAGATGAAAGAATACAACCATAAACAGGAAATACGCCACAATAATGATAAAATATTGTCGAGGCCGAGTGAAAACCTGGCATCTCCAAAATGTCGACTTTTCAGGGACTGCTTTTAGCGTGATGACAATGCATTTTTCACATTATCCAATGGCTTTCGAAAGGGTTTCATAATCCCAAGAGGACAAAGAATTTTCCCAACGCATTGATGTAATGCTTCTGTTGAAAGAGATGCAAAACCACGAAAATCACCAAAATTAGAGTTAGGTTTTCACATGACAACAGCAATAGGCAACAGCAGCCAGCCTGGGGAGAGGTATGCAAGTATGGCCGTTGTTAAACATTATATTGGCACAAAACTAACATAAAGCACAATGAGAAACTGTCATCTAACATCTGGGATTGCAGAAAGACAACAAACTTGCATGAGTGTTAGTTGCTATTGATTTAACAGTAGTGTTGGTAGTGACGTATTAACAAAGTCTCCAGTACATAATGAATCACTTAGTAAAACTCTGATGCACTGTGGTCCTCTAACCCTTCAACAGAAACAAAATGAGTGCGCAGGGATGACTCAATGGTTATCAACTCATTGTAATAGGGTTAGTGTTGTTCCAAATATTGTATTTTTAAAAAGGTGAAAAAGGTTCACTGCCTCCAGGCAGGTTAAGGCCTTATGTGTTCCTCGGAGGTAGCTGCCACTGCATAGTGAAAAGCAGCCAACAAATGAGGTAATAGACTTAAAGTATGTCAATAGCTAGTATGGTTACATCTTAAACAAAATGTTACTGTAAGGGGCTTCTCTATATATTCTTAAGTCGCACAGTAGTTTGAGACCAATGCATCTAGATACAGGCATGGCAGTATGTTGACACAGTGGTTGTACCGCCCTCTGGACTAACTACACTGGGCTGTGCGTCAGCCAGGTTTACCAAACTCTCTGATCCCACAATATACACACGCACCTCGTAATGTTACGTTACTGTTTATCATAATCGATACCAATGGGTGGGCTTACACAACTCTGAGGTGCGAAATAAGGCAAGGGTCGAGACCAAACCCAGCACCCGAATACCTACAGCCCTCTTTCTTTCTTTATTTCTGTTGCACTCCAACAGAATTTGTGATTTCTAAAATAAAAAGCAAGAGAGGAAGCCACGAAACGGGCTACGGTTTTGCTAATTCTCCAGCTAGCATCAGTGAAGAGGCTTCGGCGTTAACGTTACTTCCCGGTGGCTGTTTTGCCAAGTGACTTCTAGCTTGCTGGCTATCTGACAACGTAACTAACGTTAGATGAATATACAAACAAACTACCGTCATTCATCGACATAAAACTCCCTTGTAGTAAGCTATCGCCGGCAGCTACAGTTGCATCCCCAAAAATATAAAATGTATGGTGTAGCCGCAAACTAGCTGAGCTAGCTATAGCCAAGACAACAAGTGTGTTACCTAGCGTTGCGACAAGTTAGCTTCATAAGCATAGCAGGCTAGCTTAGCAGAGAGGCTAAAAGCTCTCGCTCCCACCATCTGAGTTGGCACAATGCACAATCACAAAGATCCGGTGCCTTACCTTTCACCTTTCCAAACGTCCCCACTCCGAGTGTGTCTCCGAGAATGTAATGACCAATTTTAACTCTTCCTTCATGTTTCGTTTTATCAGTCGCCATCTTCCCGCAGTGGCCTTGCTGTGAAGCTAGCTAGCTGCGGGCAGAGATGGACCTGGCTCCGCTGTCTGTGACTCTCCAGCTGCTCTGCGAGTGGGAGGCGCCGAATCCGGTCTAGAAGGCATCCGCATTTCGTCAAATCTGATGTCATATGCCGCCTTCAAGTGCTCGCGGTAAGCTGCTAAATCAGGATACTAATGTCCTAAATATGACTTGTCGCGCATTCAAATGCTTTTTGTCTTATTATACTCTGCTTTCTCTGTTTCTCTTCCATGTACCAAATTTTCCGCCACAGAAAAGGATTCACTCCCCATCATAGCTGAAGGAATTCAATAGCCTACACTCCACAACAGCACTAACTGGGGATTGCCAGGGCCAAATGAATATGCCTGAAACTAAACATAATAACCCGATCGAATAAGTGATCAGTCATCTGTGACCACATGTGAATCACATGTAAATTGAATACATTTTTTGGTAAATGGAATGGCATACATAACAACTAATCCTTTAAATCTTTAAGTCTTTAAATACTAAGGCATTAAACCTGGTGTGGTCGTATACAACAATCATCAAGAGTGTATTCACACCCTTCATTAGTTCCTTTTGAATCTGCATTTGTCCACACCTAAGGCCTGCTCATGGAAGGACTCTGACATAACTCAACAGACACCACCCTCCCCCGTAAGGCACCGGTGTTATAAATTGGATTCAAAAGTGTCTGATCTGATGGCATACAGTATGTGACATAACCACACACACTTCACTTTTTTTGTGTGAAAACATTGCCACCTTACATTCAGCCCAATTATCATTGTCATTTAGCACACACATATTCTAAATGTGGTGAGGATCCTTATAATATAATATCCTTATAATAATATGTGAACCATATATCTATCTATTTCTGTGTCCATTTCTATATCCTATTAGTGCATGTGTGTGAGTGCGCATGCATCTGTGCATGCTTGTGTGTGTGTGTGTGTTTGTCTCTCTGTGTGTGTATCTGTACCCAGCCAACATTTTCATGTGGGACCCATATGGGAATAGTTTGGTTGATTTAGGGCCCGACTGGGTTTGTCCACAGGGACTTCTTGATTGGGTTTAGGGGTGGGCACAGCTGGGTAAGTATACACAGTGCCTACTTGTTTTAACTCTAGTGGCTTTAGTGTGGGTTTGTCCACAGGTTCCACTGTGGGCCCACATGTGTTTCCTAAAATGGCTCTTGTAACTACCAACTACCCAACTGAGTGAACTGGATGACAAATAAGTAAAAAAACAAAACATTTAAAACATTTCACAGGAAAGAGAATGAAAAAATGAAAAGAATGAAAGTATCCTACCAAAAAGTAACCTACCTAGTTTGTTCATAATTTTGTTCATTTATTCTACACGGAAGTCACGAGGACACACCGCCAGGGAAACACATTTTTTAGGTCATTCAAATGTTGACAAGACACCTGTCATGAGGCTGTGCGGTACAGGAAGAAGAGGCCGTGACCGACTGAGACCGATCGGGATGGGGAAAAGCATCAGAGAGCACCCCCTACTGGCCGAAAAGTGGACCGTTTTGCTTTTATTAATGAAGTTGATGGGTATCGTTAAAATTTTATAGGTGTAATAAGCGATATTTGTTACCCTTATTTGGCATTGATAATACATTTAAAAACCATATGCTATTTGAGGATACAGCTGAGACCTAGTGTGGAGCACTGATGACACGGTGGTACTGTCAGCCCCTCTGTGTGATAAATTATCTCACCTTAAGTGCCTGTTCAGTGTGAAAGTAACTTTTCTCATCTGGCTTCCAAATTTAGGCTACCGTAGCCAAGGAGAGACACTTTGTAGAGTAAACAGGCTGAAGATTGTTTTGACTTTATGCTGCCAATTCAGCTCCACATCACAAGGAGAGCTCTCTTTGAAGTTAAATGTACAAATCTGAAACGGTCTTAATTTGGCCCTCCAAACTCCAGAAATGTAATTGTAAATGATTGTGAATCTTGGTAGCATGCCCTCCAACACAAAGCCAATGTCAAGATATGTAGGAGTGAATTTGGCAGTGACTTTACTTTTGAAGAGGAGGAATACAGGGTAGTACAGCCTTGCTTCAATAGAAAGACTTCATAGATCTATTTTTTTCTCCATACAGGTTTAAAGAAAGTTGATCATGCTTTCATCTCCTCTTGTTTAGACTACTGCAATTATTATTATTATTATTATTATTATTATTATTGTTATTGTTATTTTATTTAGTTTTATTTAGTTCTTTTTGTCATTTTTTCATTTTCTTAGTTTTCTCCCCTGTATACCGTTTCTGTTCAGTATGTTCTGTGTATTTGGTGTCTATTTGTCAACCCATAAACCCAATTCTTGAGGTAGTCATTGGTTAGTTTCCTAACAGGAGCCGTAGATCTGCATTTTAACACTAGATGGCGTAGTGACTCTAAACTCCTTTTTACCTCATACAGTTCATACACCATATGGACTGTAGGTTCCCCTCAGATTCATCACAGGCAGAGATGTTTTTTCATCAACATTGGGTGTGGAAGGTTTTTAATCATAATTGACCTTTTCATCATATGAAATTCAGGTGCTTCTAATAGGAGTAGCTGAGCAGCTGATATTATATTGGCCTCTGGCATTCATGTTTGCACATTATGATCTGCCTTTTCATATACATGTCTGTGTATACACGAGCCTAATATAAAGATGACTCACAACATTTGATAGAAATCGGATTGCCATCCACTAAAAGGAATTTCAGTAATGATGTACAACTGGCTCTGCTCCAGCCTCTGTATGCATCAGTTTAGTATGGCAAGGTATACCATACACAGCCCCCTAGTCCCTGTGCATCTAGAGATAGATTAGTCCAAAACAGATTGCCCAATGATGTAACTGTAAATAAAAAAAGGTGGGTATACTATCTCTCCATCCCTGAGATTATCACTCACAAATATACACAAATACACTAATAGGAGTCCCGTAGGTCCTTCAGATAGCAGTCCAGCACAGTGCAGACATCAAAATCCTCCTCTAGTTAAGTACAGTCAAAATAATTTAGCAGGGTCAACTTTAAAAGGGAAAAACATCATCCTTGTTATCAGCATGGCTGGGAAAAGAGCCAAACAGCTGGTGTCCATCTGTTGAATTGTCTTAACATGAGCAATGGCCACAGCTGTGTGCCACGACTTTTACTGAATTGACGCCCCCTGGTGGTTGGCTTTAGGCAAGCCATCTGTACTGGCTCCTCTCCTATCAGAACAGGCAACCTTCATATCCTTCAGAAAGCTGGCATCAGATATCCTGCCCTCACAGCTGATCCCTGTCAGTATTTGAGCATCTATCTATCTATCTATCATCTATCTATCTATCTATCTATCTATCTGTCTGTCTGTCTGTCTGTCTGTCTATCTATCTATCTATCTATCTATCTATCTATCTATCTATCTATCTATCTATCTGTCTGTCTGTCTATCTATCTATCTTGTTCTGAAATTAAACAGGTTACTGTGGCATTTAAACGCCTTACTCTGTGCAAACTCAGACTCACAGCTTTAAATGAATACATTTTGATGTACCCATACTATTACTATTACTGTTACTATTACTATTACTATTACTATTACTATTACTATTACTATTACTATTACTACTAGGATCATCATACCAGTCCAGAAGTCTAGAAGTAACCCTCCTAGTAGCTACACCTTTTCATCCTTTCTGCTGGCAGACTGTTTGATCAGTGGGTGGGACACCACAAGTGGACAGAAATATTCTGTTAATTGGTTTATTGGTGGCATCAGGGACACTCAGGCACAGGGTATCAAAGGTGCATGTAAAGAGCTTAACCTGAATAAAACCTTAACCAGAGTATGGCCAATAGCAGGGGTACTATGTGCGTGTAAATATAACTGTGTCTTAGTATAGGCTTCACCTAGGGGCTTGATGGTCCATCACACCAGCAGCTGAACAATCACAGTACAGTTTTAGTGCTGTATCACCCCACTTGTGTGACATGTAGATTTTAAAAGCTAAATTGTCTACATCATTTAATTTAGTTACTGAATGAACACACTCAAAAACATAAGGCTTGTTGTATGTTTTTATCATTTTATCATTTTCTGCTTTTACTTTTGTATACCAGTAGATGTCATTGTATGTCCAAATTTGTATTGTTTGTGTAAGTGTATTGTTTTTGAGCCGTTTTCATCTGGGGTTTGGAAATGGGGCTCTATCCTACTTCACATGATGTAACATTTTCTGCAGATTGTTCTTGAAAGGTTTTTGAATTTTGAAAAAGCCTATCCCTGTACCCATAGTTTAGTGATCTGCTGCTGCTGATCTTGATGTGGACCCTTAGATGAATCTCAAGGTGGATGTCAGGACTTCTGGCTTTCTGGCTACGAAAAACATGCCTTGAAATAATGCATTGTATTGAACAGGTTTATCAAATCCTAATCTAATCCTAATCTTTCACACCTCTATTTTATACTCACCCCCTGATTGTCACCAGGAGATGGCAATGTCTCGGCAAGACACAACTTGTAGAGTTGGAGAAGATGATGCATGTACACAATAAAGGCCATGGAGACCTAGGATGCACTGCAGTAGTTCATTCATTATTTTCATCTCAGCCAGGGACCAATAACCAAAACACAATGTTGCACCCTTTTGGAGTACTGGCCTTGGCTAAGCAACAGTTAGTGACTAATCAAGACAAGTTAGAATGAAGAGAGATAAAATATAAGAAACTGTACATGTCCTGAATCCATCAGATGTAATAGCACGAGTCCAGCACATCATGAGGATAACCAATTCAGGGTGTAATAACTTCTCCTACCCCACTGCTTCCCAGCACACACACACACACGCCCTCATGGGTTTTCTATAAGACAAGTGTTTCCCAGTATGTCAGAGAGATTGGATAAAGGGGAAAAAATTGTGGGGGAAAAAATAGATCTGACAAGAGCCCCGGGCTAAGTGTCATCATCACGCTGGGTGATTTTTTTTCTCTAACATGAATGCAAGATCCCAGCCCTGTCTCTTGGAAACCCCCAACTCCGTATTTCTTCCACTGCGTCTGCAAAAGCCTCTGGCAGTTTGTTGCATGGGACAGTGATTATCATTTTAATTACTTAAGTGCTTATTATAATCCGACTGGATCCGCTTGTTAGCGTGCTTGTTAAAGTGCTGCTTATTATCCCCCGCACCAACTTTTCCATACCCAAGCAGAACTTCTCCTCTCTCTTCACTGCAATGTAATATGATGGACATGCAGGACAAGTAAAACACATTCAAAACTTTGTAAGGGATTTACTGTATGAAGTTATTTATTTTTAAATCAATCATTTTATTGCTCCATAGTATCAGTGCATATGGCCACATGTACATTAAGAAGTTTACATGCTCCAATATAAGGAGTTAACGAGGAAACACTAATACACTGAAACCAATTCAACTACTTCTGAGTGAAAGAAAACCCACACTACTTTTATCTGTGCATAAAGAGGAACTGGAAAGTGAGATTTGCTGAAATTGACACTGTATAGGTTGACACATAATTTGGCCATAATTTATCTGAATCTGTTTTTGTGTAGCAGTTTAGTGCCCCTGTACATGAAAAACCTAGCTAGAGAGACATCCATACTGCACTACTGTTGAACTCTCTTCAAGCCAAGGCCATTCACTTTACAAGACAGGCTGCCTGTGCTAATTGGCAGACTGACTAAATCCTGCTCTAAAGAAATTGTTTAACCTCCTGTATATATATATATGTATATGAGTATAAACGTGTTTTAAAGCTGTATTGGTGTTTGCATCTGAAATAAAAAACAACTACCAGAGTTTTATAGAGGAGATTACCACAATAAATCATTCAAAAATAAAGAGATCGGTGCAAGAGAAGAACGTTTAATTCCTTTGGTGTTTGCAAAACAATGTGCATCTTAATGATGGCTAAATAACACTAAAAGACCTAAAATCTTGCTCACAATAACAAAATAAAATGTTTTAAAACATGTTAAGTAAATTAAAACACTATAGTTACAATTTCATAGTCCATACTGTGAGTTACAGGAAACTTTTAATGAAATTAAAGACAAACTAAGAGGCACAAATCACAGAATTCACAGGACAATGAACCCAGTTTGATAGAGATGGATGGATGGCTGGTGAAAGAACACAGGGGAGAGAAGATAAAACCAAGACAAAGCTAAATTAAAAACAGACATAAGAATAACAGAACATATACAGGGAAATCTTAACAGTTAAATCACCAAATCAACAGTTAGGATTTTGCCATATGTGACATAAAAAAAAAAAAGGTACAAAAAGTGAGAAGTGGCCATCAAGATGGAGACGGGAAGGGAAAAGCTACTACTGACCACTTTTTAAAAAACACCATTTGTGAACTCCACTTATAAATAATGTTGGGGGATACTAAGTATACACCATATCAACATGATTCAACAAACACCATTAAAACTATCTCACCAAATACCAAAGAACATTATTTCATGGTAACTTGGAAATAGTAAGCTAAAACTGTTTCAACGGAACATTTTTTGTGTGCACTCCCTCCTTTCTCAATCAGTTTTTTTTAGTTCTACAGTATCTGCATGTTTAGGCACTTGGAAAGAATATGATTGTATGTAGTAATATATGTTTGTAATGTTGTGTGCCTTAAAAATCACACTCCTTCCGTTAATGTGCTGAACCCTACAGATTTAAAACTGAGTCACTTGTATTGTTGATCAACAAGCCACACACTGATACTGAAAGACTGTCAACATGATCTCTCACTCTAATCTCAATTTTAGCATGCTGCCAGGGTGGGTTTTTTACCAAGTTACTGATTCCAGATCAGTACTCTACTCAGAGGGCTGATGACTATGGACCCAGAGGAATTGGGGCGGGCCTTTAATCTCTGGCACCTGATCTAAAGTGAGACACTGACCGAGCTTAACCTGGCGGGAATCCACGACTGAGGACAGTGTAAAACAATGTATCGGAAAAAACTGTGCTTTCTTTTCTTTGTGCTTCACGAAAAAACATGCTACTCTCACACAACTAAGATGAAAGTGTCCCAAGAATGAAAATAAAAGGGAGCGAGGGTGCGGCAGTGGGTGAAAAATAAACTGTGAAGGATTTTGCGTTTCTCTCGACCGGGGAGAGACAGTTTTCCCTTAAACCATGAAACCCTTACTACAAAATTCATTACACGTACGACTATCAACACTACATTTGAATCATGGAAAAAAACAAGATGTATATTATCATTCACAGTCAGACATCACTTTAGTGTGTTGTGAGCTCAGCCTTCCAAACAGACTATACCTTGCACACAGTCAGTAAATCACAAAATTACTGGTCCCACGCTAACACAACACTGCTCATATTAAGAGAACGGCTCAATTCCACGGTTATCGCAAGGGTTACGAGTGTGAACGCTAAGTAAAAATATGCAGCTTCTTATCATAATCATCATCAATATAAATATATACATGTATGTACTTATAAAAAAAGCTAATCTGCCTCAACGGTTTTCTTTTCTTTTCACAGCAAATATATATATATAGTTTAACGACTCTTCCTCCTCTTCCACACACCACAGAGGAGGTTTGATTTCTCAGACACCTATGGTTCTCTTGGTGTCCTGAGGTTAGACACTTGGTAAGGCTATGTACACATGTCCCCCTGATGACGGCTAGGGCCTGTAAGCTAGGGTCCACCAACGGTCCCTATGCCCCACTAGTAGTCGACAGGTTGACATCTAGGCTTATGGCAGGCTGGCGATGTCCCGCTTTGGAGGGGGCCCGTCTGGCTTACAGCTGGCACCGTTGGCCTTGTCCTCGAAGATCAACACTCTGCGGGAGAGAGAGAGAAATACAGCAATGTTACAAAAACTTAAATACACTGGCAATGTTCCGAAAATAAAGAGATCAGTTGTATTTGCTGGGCCCTAACAAGCAATACACAAAAGATGATCATGTAATACACTTGGTGCAATGTGCATGCATGTGTCTAGGTCTTCAACACCTGAGAGAAAGTTTGGGACAGTTCAGAAGGAGGAAATGTCTCAAGAGTTAGCCTCTATCTTAGCCTAGCCTCTTAGACTAACAGGCACCCAGAGAGGCTGAAGCGTTAACAAGGGACTTATGGGTCCTCACTGCTGCAAATTGACAGAGAGGGATAAGGGATTTGGACAGATGAAAGGGGGAGGGGCATCAAACAGATGGAAAAATGTAGATTAGGAAGACTGCTGGGATAGTGTAAAGGAGCTTTAAAAAATAAAAAAAGGCGGACAAGTATAAAGCAATGAAAGGAGGATGTGTGGGTGAGGAAGGATAAGCAGCCACTGAAAGATGGAGAGAGCCA
Source organism: Gephyroberyx darwinii (assembly GCA_900660455.1). NCBI lineage: Eukaryota > Metazoa > Chordata > Actinopteri > Trachichthyiformes > Trachichthyidae > Gephyroberyx > Gephyroberyx darwinii. The sequence goes on from CABFOQ010053159.1 coordinate 26,475, forward strand.
GAGTTGCACTCAGGGTATGAGCTGGCTGAGTGGTGAGCGAAAGGATGAGGGAAAAAAAACACAAAGGGGCTGAAAGACCGGGGGAAGAGGTGTAGGTTGTGCAGAGTAAGGTGAGGGATCTGACGAGAGCTATTCAGAGCGAAGGCCCGTCTTTAATTTCCTTTTTTGGAAAACCTCTGCAAAGCTCCCCTAAGCCCATAAGGAGCACTGATCCCGTGGATGAAACCGGCGCTCAGCAACTCTGGCACACGTCTCCCTGGCAACCACTCCCGTTCCCCTCCTACCTACACTGCCACTACTCCCTCCACTTCCCCTACGGCAGCCACACCATAGTGGATTAAGTTCAATCTGATAAAAAAAGTTCAAATGTCCCATCTTTGAAGAAACAGTTGAAATGATTTGCAATTAATGTCAGCTGAAGAGTCTGTGCATGCTTTGCCTCGTTGAGCTAATCTTTATTTAGAAAGTGGAGCTGAATAGATCTGGTTATTGATCGACTTAATTTTGTTACTCAGTGTATATCTAAATGCCTCCTCCTATATCTGTTCTGCACAAAAGGTAATCACTGACTTATAACCCCCCCCCAAAAAAAAGACCTCAAGAAATGTATTATTTGTGTGTGCTCTGCTTCACTCACAGCTGTTGCTACTCACGTTCACCTACAAAACTCTGGTTTTTATAAGCCTGATGAATACAAATGTGCCATACTATGCTTGCAAGCTAACATTTGCTAAACTAGCATTGGAATTGCAGTAGGACTAGTCTACCACTAAATCAAAAGTGTTTTAACAAAAAGCATATGGCCATCTATAGCGAGGAAACAAATTCTGTGGTTACTGCAATGATCTGATCTTGAAAAAGGATTTTCAATGTGTCGTTTAAGTCACGCAAATGCCGATTGCTGAAATAGTTTTATGTTCTTCAAGGCACTGTTTCTCTGTGCTAGGTTTGCCTTTTGGTAGCTCAGTGGACTACCACATGAAACTGCGGTGAAAACGCGCCGAGTTCCTCCAAAGGTTCCTAGTCCCTGGGGAAAGTTCTTGCAGTCAAAAAGGGGCTATAGAGACAACTACATGCTTCCTCCATCAATAGGTTGAAGACAACTGTCACCTAAGGTATCTAACCTGAATCCATCTATGCTGAATGTGTATACAGGATGAAGTTTTTTTCAATATCTGTGAGGCCTAAAGAGATCCAAAGCTGGCTCAAACAAACGTCTGTGACTGTGTATGCGTGCCTTCATGTGTTTGTGTAACGGCCTAATACGTGTGTTTAGTCAGAGCAAGTACTAAAATGTCAAATTAAAAAGTCCAGAGCTTGGCCTCTCACAGACCAAGCCCAATTGTGGCGACTGACCCAAATAATTTTCCTCTAATTGCTACTAAATCAATTGTTCCTCTGCCAAAAGCTTGGAATAACATTGTTCTAGAGCGGCTTGGTACCTCCACTCTCTCTCCCCCCAGTCTCTTCTCTCACCCCAGAGAAAAACGACAGAACACAAGAGAACCGTTGTAGACCTTTGCAGCCCAGTTGTAAGGCGATGCATACATTAAAAGCTGCAGTGGGAACAGGCTTTGAAAAGGAAATCGCTGAAAAACACTATCTAGCCTACACAAATGACTCTAAAAAGAGTCAAAAAGAGACAATTTGCGTGAAGGGTTATATGGTTTGTTCATGCATTATGCTATGACTGTTTCATATCGTGGTGCTAGAATTCTCTTAAATAAATTGTGTTGCCCGCAAACTTCAGCTCAGCCCCGTCCTTTGTTCCGAATGTCGCCCCTAGTAAGCTGAATAACGGTTCAGTTTGTCAACAAGGCCATTCTCTAGGTTCTTATAATTAAAGATCTTGGCCATATTAGCTTCCCCAAACACGAGACCCTATCGCCACCTATGAATATCAGAGATGGAAGAAATGGTTGAGTGGCAAAGGAGGAAAAGTTATGGGTTTTCTCTGCTGATTATTGTATTTGGGATTATGAGGAGATTTGTCTAGCCAAGGGTCCAGTCAGCTTAGTCCAGCAGAGCTGACATGCTACAGCCAAAACACTGAGCTCTGGCCAGCCCTATGGCTGCTACAGCCTCGACGCAGCCAAGCGTACACACGCTACACTACACTTCAAAACAGTGGACAGAAAAAATACGTGCCTATTTTCTTTCCTGTAAAAGAGATTTTTTTGAGTGACTCAATAGTTAAATAATCAGCTTATTATCATTTACCAAAGCACATGATCCCAACTAAGCATAAGGATGGGTCTGAATAAGGATAGACTATATAAATGGGTTTTGTTGCCATGGAGATTAGTCCCAGTGGTGACATCAACACCGGTTATCCCTAAACATAACTGGCTGACACAGCATAAGACAGATTGATATTATCCATCTCACACACACACACACACACACACACACACACACACACACTAACCTTTGAAAACAGCCGCCGTGCTGAGAGAAAAAACAGTCTGACACTCTCGGCCTCGATGACAAGATGAGCTATTTCCTGTGGCTGTCGCACGCAAAGTGTGACATGGATACAAACCCACTGTCTCACACACACACACACATGCACACATGCACTCACACACACACACACACACCCACACACACACACA
>CABFOQ010053160.1:0-14304 GCA_900660455.1 Gephyroberyx darwinii
CCTACCTACTCTTTATATTCCCCCTTCACATCCCTCCTTGCCTTCTTTCCTTTCCATATCCTCTTTCTTCCTGACCTTCATCTTCCCCTGCTGTCTTCTTCCTTTACCTCCCTTTGGTCTCCCTTCCTCTTCTCCTCCTCCTTATCTTCTTCTCCGACCCTTCTCTGTTACCTCTTTTTCTCTTTTCCTTTTATCCTAATTGCCCCATATCCATTCCCACCATCCGCCACTTCCAGCGTCAGATATGGCGTCCGACCAAGGCCAGGTATTGGTCATTGTCACGGCAGCGGTGGGAGGCTTCACCCTCCTCATCATCCTCACTCTCTTCTTCCTCATCACTGGACGGTAAGATGACTTCACTTGATTTGAATGTGTTATACTCAATGTGTCATTATTTGATTTGATAGCCAGTCTGAAGCAGCCTGACAAAAACACATTCACACAGAGGAAGAGAGAATAGGAGAAAGGGGCTGTTTGGAGATGCAGTCATGTATACTACCCTACCATCCCTCCCACACACACATGCATAAACATCTATACACACCCACACACACACACACACACACAGACTGTGGTAACAGCCTGGTTTACACGTTCAACTACAACTGTGTTTAATGGGAAATTAGTGTAATTGCAGTTACACAGACTGAAGTGTTTATTTTATATGCGTGTTTTATGTGTGTGTGTGTGTGTGTGTGTGTGTGTGTGTCACTCAGACAGAGGCAGGTAACAATGAGGTTTTATTTTAAAAGTGTGAAAGTGTTTGAGAATGAATAATTTGATTGCATTTCATCCATGAGTGACTTGCGAAGAGGCACTGCAACAGAGAGTTAAAGGGAGTTGCATGGATGAATCATGGACAAATAAATTCAGCACCATAAGTCCATGGACAGTTCACCATACTATGAAGAACATAGTCATTTTATCATTTTATGTTGCTGATGCTCCTTTCCATAGTGATTTACAGTAGCTACGTTCACATGAACACAATAATGTAAGACAAACCTTTTACATGATCCCCTAAATATCCGGTTTACATGTGACATGTGGTTATTGTGAGTATTCAAACAGAAATGACAAACAACTGACAGAGCAACTTGAGCTACGTCACCAAGGACACATGGACAACTGGATCACACTTAAAGGAATGTGATTAAGGTGTATAGATCTGATTAGTCTCTATTAATGTCAGTAAAATCCTTGCAGTCCACATATGTTACGATGATAAAACGTATCATCCAGAGCATAATCACAGTATGGTGTTACATGGGTCCTGCCTTACTCACACTATTGTCTGTCACATTTTTGTGTACATGTAGAGGAGAATTGGTACGATTGTAGCAGGGGTGCGACTGGGCTTCATGATAGTGTATATTTATTGACGGTTACAAACTTACATCACCTGTTAGACCTATGGCGAGACTACGTCACTGATTGTTTCAAGAACCAAGCCAGCTTAGTTTGGGTGTTAGTTTACAAATGTAAAAACTCTGATGAACTGGTATAGGTTGAATCACTATTATGTTATATCAATCAGCAATGGAGAGTAGCAAAATGTATTCCTATGAAAATAACCCAGGTTATTACTTTAAGGCTCTGCGGAGTGTTTAGACCCACTTTGAGTTGTGATTTGGCACAATTTGAAATGCTGAGCAGGGAACTTTATGCCATAGCAGAAGATGTTCCACCAAGCTAGCCACACCACAGTCGAAACAGGCCTTTCAACAGGATTTAAACCCCGTAAGATTTCTAGCACATCACCTTAACCACTCACTCACCAGCGACGGCAACCTACTCGGCTACTCGTCTTCCCACTGTTAGAGGCAAAAAGCATTACACTCTGAACCCAAAAAAGCACCTAAAAAGCAGCTGAAAGCATGAGGATGTACAGTCGTTTTCTCATAAGTACAGTGTGTAGGAGGGCCTGTGTTTCTCTTTTGTTCTAAAAAAAAACACAAGTACAAGATGAGTGAGAGCTAAAGCAAGCCCTGTAGGCTTTTTGCATTCTTGCACTTGAAGAACCGTTTTTTAACCTAAAGCCAGTTAAAAACAGTACAGTATTATTCGACTCCAACACAATCTGTCATATATGTGACTCCTTTGCCCTGTGTAGGAGGAACCTTTATTCTCTTTCGGGTTAAAAAAAAAATCCAAAAGTACTTGAGCTGCTCGAAAGAGGCTGAGGGCTTTCGGTCATATGGCTCTCGGAGAGGTTGGGGGTACCACAGCGGTAAGAGGAGATATATGGACCTATGAGGGGTTTTTAGGCCTGGTTAGCCTAAAAGCTCCCTAACTTTACATCCGTGTGTGGATCTGTTCATGCTTACTTGCACAGACCAAAGCTTACCGTAAACTTCTGTTATGAGAGCAAAGCTGAAGAGCTTGCACAGATCTAGCCTAGTCCTAGTTTACTGTATGGGTCCTTTCCATTCTTGATATGTCTTTCTCTCATTCTCTTTAATTCTTAATCCCCTTGTCCTTATTTGCTTTCATCCTTCCTTTCATCAGTGCTCTCTATAGTTTCTGCAGCAGAGAGATCTGCCATGCCGAAGTGACTACAAGGGATGTTAGGGCAAGACAGGAGTGGTTTGAATTACATTGATGCTTTGATTATAGCTCTGGGCAAGGTGGTCTTACTGAGGTGTGTGTATGTGCATGAGTGAGTAAGAGAGAGTGTGTGTATGGATGTGTGTGAGTAAGTGTGCCTCCAATTAAGCCAGACTATTCCCCTCTCCCTTTCATTCTGTCAATGTACATGTTTCTGAGTGTCTAGTACATGTAGCTTATGTATATGTGTGTGAATATGATACTATACTGTAACAAATACTCGACAGAGAGCGAAGAAAAATATTGGAGAAAGCCAATGTTTTTGTGTGTGTTAACTGCCTTTGTGTTTGTGTCGGTTTGTGTGGTCTCTTTTCAACATGAAAGCCAGCGAGACAGAGGGATAGGAGGATAAAGGGGATCAGGGGATAGGACTGGAAAAGACTGATAAAGGCACATGCCACCATTTCTTTAATGAACAGCTTGACCCCATCAGCCGAGGTCAACAGTGGCTTTCCAAATCTTCCTCCGCTCCTCTCTGCCAGCGTTAGCCGGCATGTTATCTGCTCTGTCGATCAGTGTCCAGGCCCCCACAGACTTCACTTAGCAGGAGCCCAACCTGGCAACCCACAGCTCATAGCCCTCTGACATCTGCTCTAATCTGGCAACCCGGATTATGTTAAGTCTTCAAAGAGAGGGAGGCTCGCAGACCTGTTCACATGAACCCACACTCATAGAGACTTATATGAGCATACACACACACACTTTCTCCGCTACTACAGCAAAGACATTTTCACTTCTAGTTGAGGACAGAAATCGGTACATGACCTAAGAATGACAGCAAATTCCATGATCTGCAAATGCAGTTGAGGCTGATGCTCCATTGTAGTTTCCTGCGGAAGAAAGTGCTTTCCTGCGTGGCTTTGGTTGATAAATTATGGTTCACTTTGAAATTTGCTGTGTCAAACGTGACCGAACGAACCACTGCGTACAATGCAGCAAAGTAAGAACTGATTCATAACAAAGACTATTGGTTTGAAGATGCCCTCAGTGTATTTGGCCCTTCCTCTGTCACTAATTGTTTATCTGATTGCATTGACTTCAGCCTAATGACACTCATCCTTCCTCCACATACTCACTGGGACAGCCAACCTCTAAATAAGACTTTCTCTCCATAATTATTTCTTTATTTCTTTATTTGTTTGTCCTTGTTCAACAACTGCTTTTGGAAAACCTTTGTGGCTCGTCCATGGCTTCCAGCTACTGTAGTTTGTCTATGTGACAGACGGCTCTGTCAGTAGCTGCGAGCAGCACAACTAAGTTCAACTATACACTTCATTTCACAGTAAACGCTATATTATAACAGCCATCGGTTTAATCATTAGTCCTAAGTGGCGTATTACGGACGGTACTATCGTTTAAAAAGGCAAATGGTAAATGATCTTCAGTTCAAATGCGTAAATTCAGGTGAAAGGTGTGTGTGGGTATGGCTGCCTCCTATGAGTATAGGCAATATCTAGATTGGGTTTTCTTTTGATTTATTGTATTGCCAAGTTTTTTGTAAATAATTCATTTTTCCTAATTGTAATAATTTTGTAAATAAAACTTCTGTTTTATTTAGACGTTCTGTTGTGGCAGATCCAATTATTTTTGAAAAAGGTCATCATCTTACAGTATCTACTATTGTAGATGCTGTAGTTTTCTCTCCCTCTCTCTCTCTCTCTCTCTCTCTCTCTCTCTCTTTCTTCCCTCATTTTGTGACATTTTGTGGTCAAACTACAGTAGATAGCAGTTATCATCAGTCACACTTTCTCTGTCTCCCACCTTTCCCTTCCTTTTATCGTTGGTGTTTTAGCCTTGTGTGTTCCTTCTTCCTCTCTCTATATATCGCAGTCACCCTCTCTCTATATTTTTGACTGTCATGATGGGAACAAAACCACTAATTGACTTTATTGTTATAACTTCACTATGAAAATATCACTTTAGGAACCTGAATTGTTATGACAGAAGGAACACTGATGGGATTTCTAACTGATAATTCGCTGCAGTGGTTTTAAATTCTGTCATTTTCACCATCGATTTCTGCTTTGAAGTAAGAAAACACCAGTAGTGTGACTGTAGAGCGGAATATGGTTCCTGCCATAGCTCCTGTTGTCTCTGTACAGTTCTTTTTTTTTCTTTGTTTTTGCAAATTCTGATTAATGGAATCATAAATTGATAAATTGATATCATAAAAAGGTTTTAATGCTTGCATGAAAATGTTTTTTGTCTATAAACAAATCATGCGATAAATAGCGATGGAAATCAACCCTGATGATGAAATGTCATTGTGCAAGAGGCCAAAATTGGCTTTGGATCCTCCACGAAATTCCAGAAATGTCAAACCTGTTGTTTCTGACATGTGTAAGTCTCTGTCATGTTCGTAGGGATGGTATTTGGTACATGTAGAAGTCTCTGTCAAAGCTTATTCCTTTATTTGGATGAAAGCATGAAATAACATTAGCCAACATTAGCTCAATAACAACTTACCCAATACTAACCAATTCTTAATAGATTTTTCTTGTTTTTTTACATTCAGGAAGTCTATTTATCTACTTCAACCCAGCTGCTGGAGACACACCTAGATTGCTTTTTATTTAAGTATGCACCCAATGTCACCAAGACAAATTTCTGTCCGTTTATTGTAGCTGACAATTAAAGTGATTCTGATTGTGATTCTGATAGGGTGCTTCGTGGTTTCCTCTGTCCCAGCCTCATTTCTGATTTCAACATTGCACCCAGTTGGATAAGGTCTTTTGCAGATTCTGTCATCTAATCTGTCAGTTTTCCAGACTTCCTTGGCAGCACCTTTCTATCAGCTGTTGGCTGTCTGTCAGACTCTTAGCACCACATGATAAACTGTCACTCACACACAAACACACACACACACACACACACACAAGTGCACACACACAAACAAAAACACAAACACATACGCACACAGGGGAAGGAGGAGGGCATGGATGTGTATTTCTCGTACAATGTTGAGCCAAACTATTTCTTTCTGTGTGTGTGTGTGTTGTGTTTTTTTATAGAGCTCCAGCACTGAACCACTGAATCACACCTCCTCCATTTTTATCGCTATATCTCTCCATCCTCCCCCTTCTGCAAGCTATCCCTCCCTCCCTCCATCCAAAGGGCATGACCAGACTCCTACTGCATTTCTGTTTAAGTGGTAATCCACAAGTTCCTTGTTCTTTTCATTTAGTCTCCATCTTTGGTGCTAAGCGGTCATTGCTGTGGTGTTTCTGCATTACACTTCCCAGAGATCACAGTATGTCCAGTACTGTGTCCATTTTCTGTTGATGAAGTTTGAATTTCCATAGGTGCCGGTCTTTTCTTTGTGTGTTTAGTCATGGCGGCTATCGCTGCTCAAGTACTTTTTATTTTAACTGGGTATAAGTTGCCTCACTATTGTTTTATATTAATTGTTGCTAGAGAGTAGCAAAACAGATATTTGTTCATATGAAAATGTCCCTCTGTCTGGTTTCTCTCTCTGGCTTGTTCTCTCTCTATCTACCTTGGTTTGTGTCTTCATCACTCTCTCTCCTTTTTTATACTTTATCCTCTTCCTCCCTTCTTATTTTGCTCTATTTTGCCAATATATATCTGTTGAGAAGTTCATGAATTTGTTAGTGTGAACGGCCGGTGCTATTATTCTTTCAGACAGTCTTGTGAGGTGTATGAGTGGGTTGAGAGCAGGCTATGAATAGTACAGCCCGTGTGTGAGTGTGAGTGTGTGTGTGTGTGTGTGTGTGTGTGTGTGTGTGTGTGTGTGTGCGTGCGTGTGTGAACAGAAACACCTGAAGCACAACCATCAACACATTAGGTCTCAGTTTCATCTGCAAAAGCTGCAAAATGTTACCCAACGCCTACACACACAATCATACACACATGCACACACACACACACACACACACACACACACACACACTGAAACATTATTAAAATCCGAACTGATCATGAAAATACATTGTATCACACACATACCGACAGATTTGAGTCGTTAAAAACTCTAGACGACAAATCGATTGTCAGAAAATGCCAGATTATTTCCTGGCTTGTAACTTCAATTTTATTGCTGAAATTGAAATTGAAATTAGGTGGGCGTGATGGTGGCTCAGTTCAGTTGGCTAAGGCAGTTGGCTACAGGTATATATAGATGGATGTCGGTCCAAATCAGGATCAAATCACCTGGGAAATAGGAGGTGCCGATGAACAGCCAAGTAGGTCAAAATAAACTGAAGGACGGAATTAAAATTTAAACAAAGAGATGGATTACGGGTCCTACGACTGAGGATTTGAGTAATGATGAATTGTTGGTTTCAATTGTTTTTATTGAATGAGAGCGATTTTGCCAACTAAACTGAGATTTGGTCTGAGAACAGACAGCAGATGCAGATTTAGAGAGCACATGCAATCTCTAGCATATTCCACGTTTAAAACGTTAGATGGAACCATGTATTTCCAAGTTTTACACGATAAGCAGGTAAACCAGGAGATGTTCTGTCATAGTGTCTTGGTGTTCAAATGTGGACAGCAAGGACATTACACTAGAGAATGCACAAATACAGCCCCTAACACCTGCGTGGACTGTGAAAGGAATACATGAAATGGTACATAACAAAAGAAGATATTTACCATCTGGATCAGGATGAGCTGAAAGTTGGTTGATAAGGAGTATATGGTGATATAGTCCCATTAACAGGGCGAAAATATCCACCCTAAGGAAGGCACAGCAGATTCGCCAGGAGATACTATAGGGGATAGCCTGGATTCTCAAGTAATTGGTGTTGACCTGTCACATGTAAGTGGGAAGTAGGGTGGAATCTCTCAGGAGCTGGTGACGAGGGCTACTACAGCCCCTGAGCCGGCTTATAAGGAGAGTGCTTGAACCCAAGACCCTCAACATCACTGAGAGGGCATCCCCAAGAGGTCACCTCCTCCAGTGTAGTCCCAGAAAGTCCTCCCCAGAATAATCCAGCAGGCTCTCTCCATGAGGGGGAAGACAAATTGTAGCCATTCCACAGGCGGAAAAGGAAAATATTTCCATCAGGTTGTAAATGATCTGGTTAGCATTCTTGACGCTGTGCAATCTTTTTATGCAAACTTATTTAAGAGGACCCCTCTTTGAATTTGAATTTGAATGAATATTGCATGCAGGAGGTGCTTGGTACTGTGGGGTGCTTAGTTTTCTGAAACAGACAAGGCAATGTGTGATAAAGATAGAAGCATTACAGAGGCCATGTCAGGGCTTCAATCTACCAAAAGCCCTTGGCCTGATGGGTCAACTAACGAGTTCAGTAAGACATGTACAGATCTCTTAGAGCCCATAATGTTTAAGGTTTACAGGTATACTGAAGACAAATGAGATGTACCTGATTCAATGGCTACTGGTCTGCTGGCAATGTTGTATAAGAACAGAGGCAATACGCTAAAATTAGAAAACTAGAGGCCAATACGTTTGCTCAGTGGAGATTACAAAATGCAATAGGCTCAAGAAGGTTTTTGCTAGTTTTATTGCTCCTACGCAGTCATGTACTTTGAGAGAGATATTTCAGTTTTTGAAAATAATAATTCAGTTGGTCTCAAGTCTAGATCTAGATGAAACATTTGATCGTGTTGAATATTATTTAGATGTAGAAAGATCCAGAAGACAGGCTTATTGTATGTTGTCTCAGCTGAAGTGTAAGCCACTTCAGTGAAAAATGATTGCAGTATTAATGGTGTTAAAACTCCTCAAGGGGGAGGGAGTGTAATACATTAGTTTGCAGATGACAAAACATTCACTGTAACAGAAATGAATGGTGCGAAAAGAATAATGAAAAAATTGATTTATATGGTAAAGCAGCAGGTGCAAAGAAAAAAAATCTGAAATGATCTAAGTTCCGTGTAAATAATGAATTAATTTTAAATCCTTTTGAGGCTAGAGACTCAATGTGGACAGGAGTAATTCATTAAGTATAACAAGTGTTACATTTGTGGAATTCCCTCTCTGAGGAGTTTTTCCTTATTCTCTGTGAGGGTCCAAGGCTGGAGGATGTCGTGTACTAACCATTTATTGTTTTCACACGTTGGGCACTGTGAAGCCCTTTGAGACTGTCATGGTGATTAAGGGCTATACAAATAAATGTGATTGGATTTGATGTGGAAAGAGAGAAAGTTACAGCTTAAAGGTAGTACCACTGAATGCTTTGTTAATGTCAGAGTTTATGTATTGATATGCTACAGTGGGTTCTGGATGAAGTCAGTGGTGTGGTCTCTAACTTTATATGGGATGGAAAGGGGAAAAGATATCATGGACGACTTTGATTTCATATAATGAGAAGGGTTGATTTAGGTATAAAGGACATACTGTATAAGGTTTAATGTTCCTTAGGAAACTCATGTTGGGTTTCAATATATATGTTACAAAGAAGTCTTTTATGGGCTTAGTTCTGGCCATATGTTGCCTATGAATGTAAATCTATTGATTTAGTCCTGCATCAACCTATATTTTCTGGATATTTGTTGCATGTCAATCCCCCTCTCTCTCTCTTCCAATCTACTACTACTACTACTACTACTACTACTACTACTACCTCAGTTATGCAATTACTGTATTGCATAACTGAGGAACATTACTACCCAACTAACTCTGTCTATGAATGTGTGTGTTTTCCAGGTGTCAGTGGTACATCAAGGCCAAGATGAGTTCAGAGGAGAAGAGAAGGACCAACTATCAGAATGGACACGGTACGCCTATCTCTCTTGCTTATTGTGCATGTAATCAAAGGGGTTCAATACAAAAGAATAATAGCAAGAACAACAACCATTTTATTTTGGTGTATGTGATTTTGAGAAGGGGTTTTAAATCACCTTGTGTGCCTCCTTTCTTCTTCATTCTCATGCAGGTACCAGTAACATCTCTGTAGATGTTTTTTTGAAAGAAATGAGCAGCCAGATATAAATGTTTAATCACCTCCATATTTTGTATTTATGTCCGAGCAAAAAGCACATGAACGCGCGCAATTCAGGCGTCTCATTTCACAACTTGGAGTAAAGTAAACCCGACATGCACATGAATGCCACACAAGCCCCATGTCAACAAACATCTGCCTGCTGAAATGCCACCAAATCCCTACCAGCTCCAGTGGTGCTGTGTTGTAGCTGACCCTGACCTCTTCCCCAACAGGGATGAATAAACTATCATAATTTTAAACATTCCTTCTTTCTCCTCCTCTTCTTCACTTTCTCTTTGACTTATATTTCTTTTCTTTTTTATTTCTATTTTTCCTTTTTTTTTTTTACTTAACAGTGCCATTTTCCACTCTCACGTAACCAGAGCAGCTCAGAGGCGACTCTTCAAGAATGGAAGAGATGTAGCTTTCCGTGTGTAAACGCTTTAACTTATTGACCATGTTTATCCATTTTACAGTCAAAGACGTCTGCCCTTGAGAGAAGAGCTGAGCAGAAAACATGCAATATGTAATCAATTCTCAGCAAAAGCTGCTATTCCACGGTCACTTCAATTTGTTTTGAAGTGAAGGGAGGGTGAAGTGTGTCCCTCACCTCTGCCTGTAGCAGCCTTTGAAGGATCAGTAACACACCCCTTTCTCTCTCTAGTTGTTCCTAGTTTTCTAGGGAATATTTCCTCTACAGACGGGAACAGAGGTGTCAGACAGTGATAGATTGCCACCTTTAAACAAATCAACAGAACAAAATGTCCTAAACCACCACCTTCCAACCCTTCCTCCATCTCTCTATCCCTCCTTCTGTTCGCCCTCTTCCTCCCCTCTTTGTCATTGACGCCCCTCCTCTCTTCCCCCCAGGTTTCATTTGATGTCCTCTGTGAAATTTCTTTTATTAAATTAGTTACCGAATTTAATTTTTCAACTCTCTGCTTCCTCAGTTACTTTTTCACTCGTTTTTTCTTTCATGCGCAACTTTTTTCATCCCTGAGATGATAAACAGAGGTAGGTTGGAATGAAGAAATGGAGTAATGATTCAGGGAGATGTTTGAATGTGAGCAGGGAAGACAAAGACGGAGGCGAGGCAAGGCGAGGCGAGGCAAAGGAAAATTGAAAAGGGGGAAAGGAAAAAGAGAGCGAGACTAGGATGAGGACAGACAGGTTGCAGGATAGAACAAAGGAAAGAAAATGTAGAAAGCAAAAGAGAAGAGGGCAAAGAGACAGTTGGAGCAGGGTAGATGTGTATGCTAAGAGTTGAGGCTGAAGAAAAAATAAGATAGGAACAGATAGCAAAAGGCAGGAAGAAGAGAGAGATTGATGAAGAGAAATGAGTTTTTGAAGTTAGCTAAAGAGTAGGCAGATAGTTCTCGGAGATTCAAGATTAAAATACACACCCCAGGAAAGTGTTGTGTGTGTGTGTGTGTGCTCACGGGTGCAGGACAATCACAATGACGTGGTAGCCATGGATAACCATCAGCACTCTGCTGCAAGCTACATTCACACACTCATGCAGACATTCACACTCATGCAGGCACACACTTGTGCAGACATTCAAACATGTATGCAGACACACACACACACATTCATGCAGGCACATATTCATGTAGATATTCACACATGCATGCAGGCACACGGTTGTACAGACGCTAACACATTCATACAGACACTCTCACACTCTTCTTTTAGAGATGAGGGAGTTCACACTTTTCTTGCCCACCCTCTTTCAGTTATTTCCTTTTATTTGCTTTTTGTAGACAGATGAGAAAGAAGTGTGAGGCCCATGCAGTTATGTTTTCCCACTCAACCCATCTCCTCTTGTCTCTCTCCTCTGCTCTCCTCCCTGTACCTCCTCTCCTTTTCTTCCTCCTTTCCGATATATGGGGCTATTTGACGGATATTGCTCTTTGATTAGAAATCTGATATTGGCCAGTCAGTGTTGCATACTTCCACAGCTAGTTGAAGTCCATATATCAGTATAATCCTAAATTCCACATGAAGATGTTTTTTATTGTTATTATTATACCATCAGAGGCCAACCAGAGAAAGCATTCCAGAGTGGGTTAGGAGGATTTTACTCAACAGCTTCAGGGGCGTCCGTCTGTAAAACCTGCAGTGAAACCTGCCTCACCCTGCCTTGAGGAGCTGCTAACCCACCTGAAAGAATTTCTTTAGTGTGGGTTTCAGTGGAGAGTTTTAGTGCCCTGTGGTCTAAATGCTGTTTCAGAGGCTTTCCCACCCTGACAAGAATAACATTCTGGGGGAAATGCTGAATCCTTTTCATTTCTTGGGGATGCAAATGGTCAGATTCAAAGATATTAAATATCGGTACTAAATATGGGCTAGCAGCAGCTTCAATCCAAAAAGATTGGTCTTCAAAAACCCTTATTGGTTGAATCCCGTCTCCAGTCTCAGCAATGCGTATGGTGTTGAGAGGAGCTTTTAGAGGAGAACGGTGTCCTCGGGGTATTGCTGGTGCCGGTTCATGCATTACAGACGAGTGATTGTGTTTTTTGTGATATTGTATTGATCCTCGAAGAAGAAATTCATCTTCTCAGTTGCCTCCCCTCCACGGGGAGGTCAGAGGTCACGTTCAGCTAAAGAACAGTTCAGTGTGTTCGGTTCAGTGTGTTGCTCAACGACACATCAGCAGGGAGGATGCTTGCTTTTAGCAGGGGCTTAAACTCCACTCACCTCACCACCCTGCTGCTTTTCAGGGAAAGAACCGATGAGGAGTAAGCTATTGGTGGAAAGAGGCAGTAGTAATAGTAGTGGTAGTAGTAGTAGTAGTACTAGTAGTAGTAGTAACAGTAGCAATAGTAGTGGTAGTAGTAGCAATAGCAGGTAGTACGAGTAGTAGTAGTAACAGTAGTAATAGTAGTAGTTGTAGTAGAAGTAATACTAGTTGTAGTAACAGTAGTAGCAGTAGTAGTAGTAGTGTAAATAGTGGCAGTAGTAGTAGTACTAGTAAAAAAAAGTGTAGTTGGGTTTACCCTCCACTACATCGGTCATGGTATGAAAAATCTCTCTCTCACACACCTCCTCTTTTTATCATTCAGTCCCATTCCCGGGGATAAAGACCTACGTTGACCCTGATACCTATGAAGACCCCACCCAGGCCGTCCACGAGTTCACTAAGGAGATCGACCCATCCCGGATCCGCATTGAGAGAGTGATCGGAGCTGGTAAACACACACACTCACCGACAGACATACACTATCTACTTTATACTCGCTGATTTGTGCTGCTTATTTTTGTGGGTGGAAAAGAATCATTTTATATTGGGTGTAATAACAACACAGTTAAATCTGCCATAGGAGATGATCTATTTTCATTCCCCACATATAATTGCCATGAACCGCCTCTACTCCATCATATACAGTCAAGAGGACTCATTTTCTCCCAGTGTCTCATTTTTCTCAGCGTAGACCTTAGGAATATTAAAGCTTTAACAGGTTTAGAGAACAAAAGACAGTCTAAGAATAGAGTCTAGGCTTATTTTTTCGAAGGTACAAAGAGAGAATTTTATAAAGTTTAACTAATCAGAGAGGAGGCATGAGGCTGGAATTTAGATGTGAGCTGCAACACTGCCCCCAGATGGCGTAGTGTGGTACCTGCTGGTGGCACTGATGAAGGACTCCAGTTCTGTAATGGGCTGTTTACTGTGTCTTGTGTGTATGTGTATATATGTGTGTATCTCTGTTTCCATACATCGTATGTGTGTGTGTATTTCAGGTGAATTTGGCGAGGTGTGCAGCGGTCGCCTGAGGACACCAGGGAAGAAGGAGATCGCCGTTGCGATAAAGACGCTGAAGGGTGGCTACGTGGAGCGGCAGAGGCGAGACTTCCTGCGAGAGGCGTCAATCATGGGCCAGTTTGACCACCCCAACATTATCAGGCTGGAGGGCGTGGTCACCAAAAGTAAGAAGAATTGTGGGAGATATAGTTTCATTAACTTATTGAATTTGGGAATGTGTTATATAACCAGTATTCACCAGACAGGCCAGCATCTCCATGTGCTGATGTCACTAAGAGACTGCTCCTACTGCTGCTAGTTTTCACTCCAGTTGCATTTCAAGATTGCTTTTTCATTCCATGCCTATACTCATGCCTAGTATTTGGCTAGCCAGTAGAAAATTCATTTCAAGTTTCTTTGTCAGTGTTCAGCTTGGTTACCGTCAGCTGTAGCCAGTCGCCATTGTTGTCTGTCTTTGTAGTAATCTAGGTGACTTATTAGCCCAAGATCACAGCTGGCATGGAGCTAGGGCTACACTAGTTGTCATTTGTTAAAGTTAGCAGCTTTAAAAGTAAACTTTTTTTTAAACTGACACATGCATCACATCACTAGATCCCTACAGGGAAGGAATTCATGGTGAACACTCATTTTAATGCATTATTGAGAGAAAGGGTATCATACAACCATGTCACGTATTTTATTCTCTCATCCTGCTTTCACTTTAAACAAGACAACAGTAAACAAACTTGCATGAATGATGCAACCTGGACGTTTTGGTGTTAAAATCTTCCTCAGAACCTTTTTTACCTGTAAATTTAGTGGTGTGATGCATCATTTCACCCAGTTTTTGTTAAAATACGATCAGAACAGATATTGCATGGGACGGATGAAGGAACAAACAGATGGATTGAAAGTCCCACAGACAAAAAGCTAGAAGTTAAAAGACATTCAGCTTTCAGCTGTATGGTCCTTTTGGTCTTCCAAAAACAAAACTGGATGTGTTTTTGGATGAAACCAAGTTCACTGTTTGAAGTAAAT